>RJWM01002010.1:0-138561 GCA_004363535.1 Dasyprocta punctata | reverse complement strand
TTACATTCTGTGACTAAAGGCCCTCAGGGAGGAAGCTACTTTTCAAACTGGGCTGAGTCTGCAGTCTGTGAAGATGCAGGCTGCCTAATTACTATTCCTAAACAGTTTGCCATCTTCCAGTGGCCAAAGCAGCTATGGGATTCTCTCCACCAAGTTACTATCTCTCTCTCTCTCTCTCTCTCTCTCTCTCTCTCTCTCTCTCACACACACACACACACACACACATACACGTCTGGCTCTGTGCCTTGCAAGCTGTCTGCTATACATGGGATGAAACAAAGGAACAAGGAACAGCTGGGGTCCCCAAATGCCCTGCTAATTTCTGTAAGAACCGAATGAACTGTCCGTGTTGTTTTCCACTCCCTTTAAAATATTCACTTAATACTGATTTGCAGGGTACTAACTTCAATATAACAGTGATGGGAACTACATTCATGTGTTCTTACAAAGCTGCAAACAAATATATCTTTGAAGAAAAAAAAAACCCAAACACAGAGTCATTTAAAAGATCTTGAAGGCAAAATCTTTAACCAATCAGAAAATCCTTTCTACAGCACAGCCACTGCCTAATTTATCTCTTTAGCTTTATTAATGACAGGATCATATGTCTAAAAAAACAATCTATACAGATGCTAGGTAAAACCAAATATTCTCTCTCAAAGATCAAATAAAGGGAGGAAATATATTTTTCTAAATGACACGTGAGTGTCATTTAGTTTCAAGAAGAAAAATTAAATCCACTGCAGCCTGCACAAGCATTCTCTCTATGCTTCCCCTACAGAGCCCCTGCTTCCCTACGCTTCCAGCTGTGTCTGTTGGGCAGCCTGGTGCAAAGATCTTCAACTCTGGATGCACACTAAAGCCACCTGCAAAGATTTCTGTTTAAATATTCATGCCTGGACCCCAGTTCCAAACATTCTGATTCAAATAACCTGGAATAGACCCAGGTGACTTAATACACAGAAAGCATCCCCAGCCATGGGCTATAATCAAAGCCAAAGGAAAGTCACTGGGGATCCATCACCTAACCCTGAATAAATGTAGACAACTAAAAATCACTCTGTTCTTAGCTCCAAATCTTCCCAAATATTATACAGAATATGATTAGAGGGACTCCAAACAGTTGTTTGTGCCTGGGCTATTTGCGGAGTTAGGGTGTATTTTAGGAGTAGCAAGCTGACTATTCCTTAGGCATTGCTTATTAATTTTAGGTGTCTACTCTCAGAACTTCTTAATGTTGAAGAGAGAAGCTTGTTTTCCCTTAAAAGGAAAGGAAGCCATAAAATCAGAACATGGGTCTCAGAGATCATTTCCAACTATGCACTTCAAGTACAAGGAACCTGAAGTTCAGAGTGAACACAGTCAAAAGCGCCCATGGAAAGCTGCCCCAAGTAAGAGGCAGCCAGGAGAACTAACTATGGTGAAGTCCTCCTGCAGGGGCTGGGGGTGGAGAAGAGGCTCAACTCCTAGGTAGGTAGCTAGCAGTCTTTCCATGGCTCACAGTTCCTATCAATAAAATGATAGAACAGCCGTGCTTAAAAACTCATCTCCAGACCAGTGCAAGACAAGCTCACACCAGCTGGTGAGGAAATATAAACATGCATGAATACAGGAGCCAGGTATGGTGGTATACACCTGTAATCCCAGCACTCTGGGAAGCTGAGGCAGGAAGATTATAAGTTTGAGCCCAGCTTGGGCAACTCAGTGATTTAGTGAAACTCTGTCTTGAAATAAAAAGGAAGTGGAGCTATAGGCTCAGTATGAAAGCCCTGGGTTCAATCCCCAGTATGGAAGAAGAAGGAGGAGGCAAGATGAGGGAAAATGGAGAGAAAGAAGAGCAGGAGGAATAGAAAGAGGAGGAGGGGAAGGAGAAGGAGGGGGAAGATTGAAAGAGGAAGAAGAAGGAGGGGAAGGAAGAGGGGAGGGGAAGAAGAAGGAGGAGAAGGAGGAGGAGGAGGAAGAGAAGTAGTACTAGTAGTAGTAGTAATAGTAGTAGTTTATTTTGGCTTATAGTTTTGGAGGTTTCAGTCCATGGTGGATTGGCCCCATTGCTCTTGGGACTGTGCAGCACATCATGGCAGGAGCCCATGATTGAAGAGGCCCTCGTCTAATAACTAGAAGCAAAAAGGAAAAGGCTTGGGGTTGTGTCACCCTTTCCAATGTCACCCCCAAAAGACCACAAGACCTCCCACTAGACCCACTTCTCACAGGGCTACCACCTCTAAACAGGATTAGTGGCTAGGAACCAAGCCTTTAGCTTGGGGGCCACTTATCCAAACACAGCAAGAGAGTGGGGTTGAAGTTGACTCAGATGATATGAATTCTTTAGATGACAGACCCAAAACAGATCTATTTGCCTCTTCAAAAAAATCTTGGTTGTCCATTTTTCTCCTCAATTAACCTAGATAAAGCAGTATTTTCCTAATAAATGTTTTTAGCTTGAACAAACTGAAGCTGACTTTCTTTTGAAAAGACAGATATTCAATAGTTTTGTGTGAGGCTACTATTATTGAAAACCAGATTAAAAACAATTTAGCAACAATTAAACAATTTAAATTTACTGAAAACCAGAGCAGAAATACTTTTCAAAACATTTTGGAATTGTTAGAAGAAAGCCATTGTGTTACTAACACACAGAGGCCTTCTCTAAATGCATGAGTCGATGGCTATTCATGAAGGCTCCTCTTCTGAGTGTCATAATCATGTGACCCATTACTACTACAGTCACTGCGCCAGTATGCTGCACAGAGAAAAATAAAAACATCCCAGAGAAGGACAGATGCTGTGGTCCAGACATCCTCTGGGCATCAGAATGAGAGGACATGTCACTGGAGGTGGGTGTTGGGGGTCCAGGCTGGCCTTCAAGACCCTCAGAGGCTCTGTACCTGGTTAACACTATTTGAGAAACAACTGCAGGGTTAGAATGAATACCATTGCCTGAGGCAGCTTACATCAGTTTTTCCAAAGAGTGGTCTCTGGACCAATAGGACTGTTATGGTTTATACACTATGTCAACTTGAGAAGTCTAGAAGCTTAATTAACTAACTCAACCGCTCTACATCCTGGGGTGTAGAGCACAAGCAGTTACCTGTTCATTGTGTCAATTTGAGAAGGTCAGAAGTTTAACTAAGAGACTCAGCAAGGATCCAGGGTTCTTTGTAAATATCCTCATCCTGTGTAAAGAAAGGCAAGGAGATTTGTGAAGCTACACCCACCCTGGAGGGAGGGGGTGGCCTGTGTACAATATAAGGGAGGAGAAGAGGCTTGCTCTTGCCCCGCTTTTACTCTGGCTGCTTTTGCTCAGCTGTTGCCTTGAAGTGTTGCTCCTGTGCCATGCCACCCTGCTTTGGAACCAGCTGAATATGGACTGAAACCTCTAGGAACTGTACAAAATAAACCTTTCCTTCCCTAATTTTGGGTGTCAGGTGTTTTGTCTCAGCAAGGAGTCAAAAGTAATCAAGATAAGGACCAAGTACCCAAAATGCATATTCTCAGGTCCCCGACTCTGGGGATGGGGCCTGACAATCTGGATTTTCAAAAGCCCTGCAGGTGAGTCTACTACCTCTTAAATTTTGGAAGTGACAGTTAAAATCTCTAATTAATTCCAAGAGTGACTGGCTAAGTTGTGAAGAGTTTTTCAGCACAGGCTTATCCTCAGTCAACCTCTTCATAGGAGACACAACACATTTGGTCCAAGACAAAACCTGTAGTCCAAAAACATTACTGGTTGTCTTTGCAAGCTCTGTGATTTCCCTTATTTCAGTTGGCTGGGTTTGTTTTTTTTAACCTAGGAATTACAACAGATGATGCAATATGACACACACACACACACACACACACACACACACACACAGAGGTTTAGAGTCCAAAGAGGTCTTGATGCTAATCTGAGTTTGGCAAGCTACTGAACCTGTATGTCTCAGACTTCTCATCTGAAGATGTCATGCTTGCCTTTCAGTGCTGTTATAAGAATGAACAGAATGCGTGTGCTCAGCAAACAGCATTATATGCTACTGCCATTATTATCATTACCATAGTCATTATCTCTCCCCTTCCAAGTCACTGCACACCTTCTTTGTGGTCAATGGCTTTATGGGTTTGGTGAAGAAAGTCCTTTTTCTATTCTCTAGAAGAATCACATTTTACTCATCCTCAATTCTCACTTAACATGTAGCATCACAGTTCAAAATAGAATCAATAGACCTAGGGTAAGCCTCATACCCTTACTAGGTTTTAGTTACTTACATAAAACTTTAGATTCAGGCATTATTTTCCAAGACAATAACCAGAACCCATAATATCTAGGTTCAGCTTCCAGCTCCCCAGACTTGCAAAGGCAAAAAGGAAAACAGACGATCTCAGAGTAAAGAACTCATTTAAAACACATAAAACTGTGCCCAAATGCTGACAGCCACTTTGCTACCATAATGTTCTGACGATCTTAAACCTGGGTAGCACACACAGTCCTTGGTCCTTGAAAACATTTTCTTTTTCTTTTTTTTTTTTTTTTTTTTTTTGCGGCACCAGTGATCAAACTCACAACCTCGCACCTGCCAAACAGGCACTTAAGCCACTGAGCCAAACTTCTGGCCCTAGTGTTTTGAGGCACAGTCGCACTATGTAGCTCAGGTCGGCCTTGTGCTCGCATTGTAGCCCAAGCCAGCCTTGAACTCACAATGCTCCACCTACCTCAGCCTCCGAGTGCTGGGATTAAAACCTCACAATGGAAGTACAACTTGAATGATAAAGGCTAGAGCAGGGGCTGCATTAGGATCCCCAAGGTACATAAACTCGTTCACTGGTTGATAGTGTCCAAAAAATCTAATGGATTTTCCTTCCAGGAAGAGTGTGGCATCTGGGGTGAACAGTTACCTGGAGCACCAGTGACAAATTAAAGGGACAGATCTTAAGAAGGAAGATGCTTTATTTGAAAGGAAGAAAAAGCAGGTGATAAAGATCCTTTCTCCCAGGTGGGCCCCGGGAACTTGTCAAAATCTGATTGGCTCTCTAGGCTATCTTTGGATGGATCCCAAGCCACAAAACCCTCACTCAGGAACCATTGCATACATGCACATTCCTTTGGTGGTTTTATTTGACTTCTTCCCATCCATTTGTCCTTGTCCTCAGCAGGGACTTATCTCTGGAATTTATAGGCTGGCTAGGAGGAGTCTTATAGAAAGGCAACTTAAAGTTAGTGACTAAGGGGATGTATGTATCTAGTGCAGCAATATTGTGACCTGTGACCCCAGAGTGAGAATATACATGAACATACACACACAACATACACCTATACCCACATATACATACACACAAAGGTACCTCAGTTCACAAGTGCTTTTGTTTGCAAACAATTTGGTTTACAAACAAAAGTGTTTGGCAAAATTTTCTATTTGTTTGCAAACTCTACATCAAACTGCAAACACAACCATGACCATCTTTCCTACACAAACACAAACATGACAATCTTTTCCAAAATCACAGAACAAATTAAGTTCATGAACTCAGGTACCAGTTTATATGAATGAGTGCCCAGGCATGAGTATATATTTTTATACACTAAGTAAGCATTTTCTCCCTTATATTTCCTTGGCACTTTATTGGAGGTAGGGAGGGGTTGCTCCCCCTCTGGTCCTTTGCTGTGAGACCTTACACCATTCGTGCCCTCTGCTGCCTTTCTATATCTTCCCTAGTCCTTTTCATTGCTCTTTCTAGTAAAATTTTTTCTAGTCAGCATTAACCAGGAAACCTAACGAAGGGCTGATTCTATTCTTTCTTGCCTAAAGACCTCCTGTCCCTACAACAGTATTTTCTCAGTTGTGTATCTTAAATGACAGGTGACTGGAAATGGAATAAGCTATTTGAACAATAGCAGGTAAAAACTACATATTTGCAGAACAATATCTCTTCTATATATGCCAATGCAAAACCAGCTTACAGAAATGAAGCCATCATATTGGAAGAGTCATTGAGAAATCAGCTCATCCCTTCCCCTCTCCAGAGACAGAACTGTCTTGTATAGACTAGATGGATGTCTTAAATTCTCCAGATATGAGATTACAGGTCCCCATTCCAATTTTGGATCTTCCCCTAAGAAAAATTGTCTTTCTCTAATTTAAATTTTATCTATGACTTTTGTGTTCGTAAATTCATTAGTCAATGGCTAGTGGTGAATGGTGCTTGTTCATAATCTCATTATCTTCAACGTAAAATAAAGGAGATGCATTATGACGCTGACCTATTATGATTCTAATTCAGATGCTTAACAAAAAAAGAAAACAGAGTGCCACTGTGGAATGCTGCCACCCAAATACAGCAATAAATACATGTTAACTAATGTCTGCTGTCAAATCTCTCAGGTGAAATACTACCAATTGCTTCTGGCTTTTCTCCCTAAAGCTAATTTCCAATCTTTGACCATTCTTTGGCTCCCAGAGAACCTTCGCTAAGCTCTCCACATTCTCCTCACCCTGATGAACAGGACATGGTACTCTAATACTTTTGCTTTTCACTCCTTCTACTGGCACTTCACTGATCCAATCTTTATGATTTACACTGCATTTTCCAAGTCCGAAATTGAAACTTGCTCTGGTTAACAAGTCCTATTTGAGCCGTAAGGCTTCTGCATACAAAATATACTTTGAGCTATCATCTGAAATAAAGTTTTCAGAGGATTTCAATGGTAGCTAACTCAACTCTTGTGGAGGCATTACCTTAGTGTACCAAACCCTAGGAGCCAGAACACATGCTGAAAGCAGCAGCAGCCTCCACTGAGCTGTATTTTTAAAAAGAAAAAAATTGCATACTTTAGTTCAACTGCATTGGTGCAGCCTAAATGTCCTATTCAGAAATATCTGTTAGTTTAAATTATTTTCTGATTATGCTAAGAAGCAAACTGTGGCCTTAATAGTTATCCACAGTCAGAATAGGTCTGAGGAATCATCATACAGCCAGGTTGGGCTAACCAAGCCTTCAGGAAACCCCTCATAGGGAATTCTGAATTGGCCCAGATTATCTTTTCCTTCATAAAGGAGACAGGATCATGGGGTTTTCTGTTGAAAGAAAAATGCCCAAAAGCAACACACAAACAAAGCTTACAGAAAATTTTTAAATGGATCCACCTGAGCAAGGGCCTGCAGGCCCCTTTGAAATGCAATCACTCTCAACCTCTGACATACCTGGTGGGTTAAAGGGGTGAATATGAAGAAGACTCACTCTACCTTACAGGAGTGTGGACAGTGCAAAAGAGGATGTAGTCAAGGTGCCCCATGATGGCAATAGCATCTAAAAGTGGAGAAGATTCTTCCTAGCCTGGTCAGGAAGGCTTCACATTTGAGTCATATTTGGTTTTGAAAGATGGCTAAGATCTCTAACAAGTCCACAGAAGGGCCCAAGGATGCAGAATACATTGCACAAGCAGTAAAGAATTCTTTTTGCTCTGTAGGAAGAAAGAGACATGTCATGAAAGATCAACAGGGAACACAGTGATGCCTGAGCATGGAGAGCCTAGAATGTGATGAAACAGATTGATAATATTCAACAAAAAATGCAGACCAACTCTTTAATGGGTAAAGCAAAATGATTTAAAAAGTGTTATAAGATCAATTGGCATTAGTAATGCATAATATATGAGAAGAAGTAGTACTGTGGCTTGGATCATGAATGTCCCAGAAGGGTCATGTGTTGAAAGCTGGGTCACCAGGCTGTGGTGCTGCTGGGAGATGGGCCCACTGGGAGGAAGTTAGGTCAGTGGGGTGTGCCCGACAGGGTATCGGACCTGGACCCCTTCCTCTTCCTCTTTTTACTTCCTGGCTGCCAAAAGGTAAGCAGGTTACCTCAGCCAGCACACTTCACCGTGATGCTCTGCCTTGCTTCAGGCCTAAAGGCAATGAGCCCAAGCAACCACTGAATTGAAAACTCTGGAACTATGAACCCAAATAAATCTTTCCACTTACAACCTGGGGCCTCAGAAGAGCTACCAGAATTCTGTGATGTTCAATTCCTCATCTATTAGAAGTGAACAACAATAGCAGCTTCCTCACAAGAGGATTGTGGTGAGGATACAGAACAATGCACACATAGGGCCTGGTAGTAGCAGTTACACAAGTGTTGGTTAGTATTATTGTTAGAATTCAATAAAGACTTGTTGACCAGAAGGGACTGATGGGTGACTGAAGGATAGATGGAGATTGTTTGATAGTTTTACTTTATTTATACTTTGACACTTTACTTGTGGGAAGAAGGAAAATAAACATAACTTTTGACAGAATAAATTAGGTTTGAAGCAAGAAGAGTTAGAGGAGTCAATCCAAAACTGGTGGCTTATCAGCAAAATAGGGATACAAGATGGAAAAGACTTTATGAGAAAATTTCCTATTTGAAAATTCGGAAATGACAATGAGCAGATAAAGAACCTTATCAAATCTCTATAAATCTATGATATGGCTTGAAATGTTGGTATTAGTCATTGAAATAAAGAGGAAAGGCAATGTGCTCCATAATATTTCAGTGCTTTGAGCATCTATAAATCTGTATCCCAGAAATGGGTGAATCTAAGCGAACAATGTTGAGGGGAGGTGAGACTCAGACCAGGAGATGGTAAATGTTAACACTCAGTCCAGTGTTGGGGGGTAAGTTCACCACAGAGACCCTAAGAATTTAGAGCCAGATGCAGCTGAGAGACACAGCAGAAGCAGGAGCATGCAGAGAACCAGCAACGAGTCCTGGGCACATGTGCAGGGAGTTCCCCTGGGCTTGTCCGGCCTTGTGTCTCTTGGTCAGGGGGCCATAGCACAGGAGGGTGGGCAGTGGGTGACTTCATGATACAGATTCAAGGGGCCATCACCTCCAGGCTTAAAGGGATAGACCAAGGCCTTCCCGGTCTACTCTGTGAGAAAACAAGATGCCTGAGATGTTTTTATGGCCTCTGTCCATTCCCCCAGGGCTGGATTTTGCGTTATGTCACTAGCAAGCCCACTGGTGTGGTCCTTTTCCCACTGGCCCCCATTCTGCATTCTGCAACATGTGACATGTCAGTATCTTGACTGGCTAAAATGCCCTCAGATCAAGCCTGACACTAGCATGGATACATTTTCAAAACTATAGAAATATAGACTCAAATCTCTAGAACAATGGTCTTCAAATTATATTGACTACATTCCCCTTTGGTTCTGAGCCTTTTAGGTACAAAAAAACTCAACACAGATACATTAATCTATAAACTATAACACATATATAGCACTATAGTAAATTTATACAATGTTAAAGACTTATTCAAAATATATTTAAAATAAGTTTTATTTATTAATAGATAATATTTTTCTTTCATTAGTAAAACCTTAGTGATAGTATCTAAGTGAGACTGATGAAACTGAGTATGTCCACTGAGTATGCTTGTATCTAATTATCCCCACAAAGCCTCATGTAGTGATGGATGGGACTTTTCAGAGGTGACCAGATTTAGGGTGCATGAATATGGATTAAAGGTATTAGACTGGGATTAAGGATGTGGATAATGGAAGCCCCACCCCAGGTATAGGTGGTACCAATCAATAGGTTTGTAGCCTGAATGGAATATAAAAGCATAGAAAGAAAGAAAGCTGCTGCTTGCTGCTCACTGCCTTCTGCCTGCCACACCATGAACTGTTTCTCCTCTGTGATGGCCCTCTGCTATGCCACCCTGCCTTGTAGCCAATCGACTATGGACTAAAACCTCTACAAAATGTGAGCTAAAATAAATGTTTCCTCTTTTAATTTTGTGTGTCAGATACTTTGTCACAGCAATAAGAAAAGTAACTAAGACAGATTTTGGTACCAGAAGTGATCACTGCTGTCACTCTATCTTGTTGTATGATACAGAACTGGCTTGTGGGAAGATTTAGAGACGCTGGCTAAAGCAGCAGCCATGGAATGCTATAAACTGAACTTGATGGGAGATTCTTGTCAGAGTTCAGAAGATCAGAAGGCAGACAGAAATGATGCTGATAAAGACGGAACTATGGAGCTCTCTGTTGGGAAGGACTGTTGAACTCCAGACCATATATGTTATCCTTTGGCAGAAAATTTGTCTTCATTTTTATTTTGTTCAGAAACTTTGCCTGAGACTAAGTGCAGTGGACTAATTAATCTTGTGGAAGACATTTATAGGCAGTCTAATGCTGAGAGAGTGGCATGACTACTTTTTGGAGCTTGTAGTCAGCTGTACCTTCAAAATCAAAAGCAAACCAACCAGAATGATTTTAAAAGTTTTGAGTTTGGCCAGAAAGAAAGCTCCAGTAAAGTTACAGGCCAAAGAAGGAACAAAGGACAACTTGTTTGCTGGAAAGATATAGGACAATATAAAAGATGGTCTGAAGGCATCACAAGAACCAGCCACAAGACTTCAGAGGTGAAAGACTATCCCAGAAAAGAGCCCCAGAGCACCATGTTCCCGAATAGTGGTGACCTAGAGAATTTGTTCCTCAGAATTGGGTTCACAGTGCTCAGCAACATAGGCACTTGACCCCTATAGAGGAGGAGCCTGGCTGCCACTCCAGCTGGTGGCAAACCTTGGCACCATCCATGCTATGCTGGCTTTAGGTGCATGCACAATGCAAGAGTTGTGGGGTCAGGAAGGCTTCCACTCAGATTTTAAAAAAAGACCTGGGAGGCCAGGCAGTGTGCCCAAAAGGGCAGTGAAGCTGTGTGTAGCCAAAGATACCATGGAGACCCCAGAAAGTTGGAGAAGCCACAAATGTGGATCATCTGAGGAAAGCTGCAATGAGTGAGCAAAGCCAGCCCAAGAAGAAGTCATGAGAGCTGCAACTGCCTGTGGTGCCATAGGGGCTTAGCCACCCAAGTCCTCTGGAGTTCATATCTTGCCACAGATAATTCCAAAGGCTAAACATGGAACTGTGGAATTTAATGTTTGCTCTCTTCGATTTTAGGCTTGCTTTGGTCCCAATATTTTCTATCCCCTTTGGGAGTGGAAATATCTATCCCGTGTTTGGAAGTATTAGAAGTATTTAACTTTCGTTTCTGTTTTACAGGGGCTGGCAGCTAAGTTTGCCTTAAAACTCAGAAGAGACTTTGGACTTTTCAGTAGCACTGAAACTACTAGGACTTTGGCAACTCTTAGAAATGGGCTAAATGCCTTTTGCATAAAGGGATGTGCAGGCGTCTTTTGGGTGCCAGGAATGGAATGTTATGGCTTGCATATAGATGTCCCTTCAAAGCTTCATGCATTAACAGGTAGGAATTTCCAAAGCTGGCTGGATCTAGGGGGTGAAAACATGGATTAGCGTGTGTGGTACTGGGATTAAGGGTTTGAACAATGGAAGCTCTACCCTGGTAGAGTAGGTGGTACAGTAGGCTGGTGGCATGGATAGAATATAAAGGGGCAGAAAGAAAGCAGGCTTGCTGCTGCTGCTGCCACTGCTGCCCACTGTTTTGCTGTCTCTTGCCTGCCACACCATGGACTAGTTCTCTGTGATGCCCCTCTGCCATGCTACCCTGTGTTAGAGCCAGCCAACTAAGAAGTGAAAACTCTACAAACTATGAGCCAAAACAAACTTTTTCTCCTTTAACTTGTGTTAGGTATTCTGTTCCAGCAAAGAGAAAAGTAACCAAGACAATGTCATACACTGTTTTATCTTCATAACATGGCTGAGAAAAAACTGCGAGGAATAGAAAGATCAACTCTCTCATTTCTTACTGACCGTTTGTACTTGTATTTTTAGCATTACCTTCAAGTCACAGTGTACTTTCAGGAATTCCTCTTAAACTCTTAGGTTATTTTGTGGAGGGTGACTCAGGTTAAACTAGATAACATAACCCACAAATCCAATTCACTGACCACACGTAAATTGCCTGTATTTTGTCAGGCAGAAGGCAGGTGAGCAAGGATACTTTCAGGGTCCACCTTTCCCTCAGAGAAACTCATAGGCCTGTGACTGTCTGGCTGACATCCCACCTATCAACCAAAAATGGTATTTGTGGTTCTTAACTTCTTTCTTCCTCTGAGTGACAAAACTGCAAGTGCAAGTTCTAATGTTTTCCTCCTGCATCCCCATGGACCATTTTGTCTACTCACCTGGGTGAGCACTGCTTTAGAGACACACTGGGGCTAGAGGCACAGCCTTGGAAGTCCTCCAAGAGATAAAATGAGGAAATCTACAAAGGTGAACATATGGGAAGCAATGCAGACTGAGCACTGAATTTTGAAAAATGTCCCCAGCTGGGAAACAGAAGGAAAAAAAGGGAGTCAGCAAAAGGAAAGAAGAAAGGTATCTCAGAAAAAATAGGAAGGTAAATGTACCTGATGTCATAATAAGGAATCAGAGGGTTTTAAGGAGTATGTTGCTGAAGGGCTTGTCAACAGGGCCTAATGTTTCAGAAAAGTGACAGGGACTCCTTATGATGAAAAGGCTGTGATGTTTGACAACTTAATATTAATTGGCAAACTTTGAGGGAAGTTTCATTATCATGGCTGAGCAGGAGCCACGCTGTAAAGCGTTCAAAGAACAGGTTAGTGAGGAAGTATAATTTTGCATGAAAAAAAAACACAATTTAGGGAAGATTAGGAGTAAAAGAAGGCAAAAGGGAAGAGAAAATTACGAGCATTCTAAAATCACAACAATCTATAGGGTGAAAGCCATTGTTTTAAAAGTCAAAACTTCAGAAGATGAATTCCTCCACTCTACACTGCCAATAATAGTAAATGTTTGCTTCTTCTAATTCAAGTTAAAAATCTAAGCTACAATTATAACCTAGGCATGAATTTCTGTCCTAATGACTCTACTGTATCTCCGTGGTACTGGCATCACATATCATCATAATATTCAGTCTCTCGTCTATGTCTGTATAAACAAGCATGTCCCAGTGATAAAAACAAACATTTCCATCACACCCTCCCCTTCTACTCTGCCTGGTGTGTCCACCCCACCCAAGCTGGGTGACACTCATAGGCACCACTAACCAAGTCTATTTTCTACTGCAGTATGAGGCTGACAGCCTGTGGCCTGATTGCTCCCCAGCCTCTCTCAGGTCTATGGAGTCCTACTAATCAATTCTGCTTTATAAATCCTGCGGAAACAAAAAAATGCCCAAATGAGCAGCACCATGGTCTCCCCTTTTCCTTCGCTTCTATTTCTGCTGGATCCCAGCATTCTCCCAACCACTCATACTTAATAAATCACTCCCTTTGTCCCTGATCTCCCATCTCCTACAGTGTTCCACTGATTCCTCTTGCTCAGCATCTCAAATAAGGCCAATAACATTGTTCAGGGTCCCTGTCCTTTAGTTGGGAGCCCAAGGTCTATTTCCTCTGAATTTACCCAGGAAAATCCTGTCCATCCTTTAGTCACTCCAATGCCACTTTCTTCTGACTAATCAGCTGCCTCTGATTGGTCCCTCTTCTGAACCCTTCTGCACAGTACCTGTGCCTCTCCTACAGGAGCCTCCAGCTGCTCTCACGCATGGCTGATAGGGTGTCTTAGAATGCTCCAACCTCAGCTCTCAGCTCCTGGTGGTGTCTGCAGGGTTTGGCTCATTTTTTAAAAAATGTGTTTAAGTCATCAATAAGGTTCAAGAGATGAAATTCACTATTTCAGCTCAAAAAAGGTGTCCATCTCTTTCCAGAAGGTTGTTTATTCCTTCAAACTCCACAGCCATTCATAGTGTCTTTTCATATTCAAAATTCTGGAGAAGGTGTAAACAGAAGAGGCAAATCTCAAGCAGAGTAATTTCAACAACAGAAATATGTCTCAGGATGCCATTCACGTATTTCACACTCTCGTCTAGTTTTCATTTTCCTCTAAGAAAGACCAACAACAAAACTGGAAACTCTGGGGCAATTCTTACCAAGATGTTTTTAATGTGGTGCTTTGAATCAAATCCAGGGTCTTGAACATGCTAAGCACTCCTTCTACCACGGTGCTAACTCCAAACCCCTGCTGGGATTTAATGTATTCTATCCAAAGTCATTTTTTGTGGGGTGTGTGTGTGTGTGTGTGTGTGTGTGTGTATGATGCCAATTTCCATCTTTGAAATAAATACAAACTTTACCACTCTCAAAATCGATATGTTACGATACATGTGCTTATACTTTCAAAATACTTAACAATTCCATGCATGAAGAAAAAGAGGCATTTTGATTTTTAAGAGGGGAGAAATACATGTATTCCTCAATGTTCCCCCTTATGAAACTGCTACAGTTCAATTCACCAAAAGTATACCAAGTGCCTCCTATGTAGAGGGGACTTGCATGAGAAGCACGATGGTGCAGGGGTTGGTGGCACAAGTCTGTAATTCCAGCACTGTAAGAGGCTGAGGCAAGAAGATTGCAAATTCAAGCCCATCATGGGCAATTTAGTAACTAGTGAGACCTTATCTCAAAATTTAAAATAAAAACTTAGAGCTGGGAATGTAACTCAGTGCAAAGGCCCTGGGTT
Source organism: Dasyprocta punctata (assembly GCA_004363535.1). Taxonomy (NCBI): domain Eukaryota; kingdom Metazoa; phylum Chordata; class Mammalia; order Rodentia; family Dasyproctidae; genus Dasyprocta; species Dasyprocta punctata. The sequence goes on along the minus strand of RJWM01002010.1, from coordinate 124,135 downwards.
CAATCCCTAGTACTAAACACACACTAGGACATGGACACAGACATGGACACACACACACTGCATTCAGGTTATTATCCCTACCCTCAAGGAGCTTCAAGACTGGTGGGGAAGAAGGACAGTAAATAGTTAATTACTCCAGTCTTGGGGTGGTAAGTGACACAGGGTGGGAAGTACCAGGTTCCCTGGGCATTGGGGTGATGGTGCGGATTCTGATATAGTGGCTGACATTTTCTCACCAGGAGATGCTGGGCTAAGCCCATATGGAGACCCTAACACTAAGGCCAGACCATGGGGAGGAGCAGCATTTCAGATAGAGAAAATGGTATAAAAATAGCCAGGGTAGGAGAGGGAGTCCATAACTCCGCCCACAGTTGCTCTTGGGGAATCTGAAAGAGATAAATGAGGGGAGGGGTAAAGGGATCTAGGAAAATATGGACAACCTTGGAAGTGTGATGTGGTCTTCTGTTCTAGTCTGTTCAGACTGCTATAACAAAATGCATAAACTGAGCGGTATACAAGCAACAGACATGTATTCTCACAGTAGATGCTGGAAGCCCAAGTACAAGGTGCTGATACAGTCAGCCGGTCCCAGCTGGTCCCTTCCAGCTGGTCCTCACAACCTCACGGAGCAATGGAGCTCTCCGGAGTCTCCTTTATAAACTCCCTGATCCCATTCAGGAGTTGGCTGCTCATGACCTAATTGCCTCCCCAAACTACCCACTAACATCATCACCTTGGGGATCAGATTCAACATAGGAATTTGAGGGGTATAACACTTACTTCACAGCTCCTTCTTACCTCGATTTGAGGGTATTCTAATTCAAAGGATTTGGAAGATGACAGATCCAAATTATTTAAAGGTGTGAGCTATAAAGTATTTTTAAGGGGAGTTGAGTTGTTCCAAGTACTTATAGCATTTTGAACCTATTACTTGCCAGGTAGCTGTCACATCTACTTATGTGAAAAGATAATTACCAGCATTTACTAGTTAAATGTACTCCTTTTCCTAAGTAGGTGTTATAATAGTTTCATGAGTATTTTTTATTCTACCATAAGATCACCATCCAATTTTTAAGACTAGAAAAGATGAACTGCAACTGGATTTGAATCCTAAATCAACAGAGCTAAAAATAACAAGATTTTTCCATAATCCATGTACATGATCACCTTCCCAAAGACACTATGACAAATTCTCAAATTCTCAATTTTATTTAAAAATATTTATGGTTTATATAAGAGAATGTAACCTGCTGTAGAAATGGATACTAAATGTACACACTAACTGAACTCCTGAGTATGGAGAATACAGGAGTCTGAAAAATATACTCTGAAAAAGTCTCATTGCCATTTAGCCCATCTGTTTCTGTAGCTCGGCAGCAATACTGTGAAAATACTCAGGCGTATTCCTTGAGTAAGTAGTTTCTTTAGAACATGGTTTCCACTCAGAAGTCTGTATTCTGCTAATTGATGCTGTGGTCTTTATTAAGAGAAAACAACTCCACATTACTTTTTAAAGACGAATATTATATTTTGAAGAAAGTTATACTAACTGAGTAACAATGGACACACAGCATTCTGCAGGGCTAAGGCAGAAGGATCACAAGTTCAAGGCCAGCCTGAGCAACTGAGTGACTTAGCAAGACCATGACTTCCAATAAAAAGTAAAAAGGGGTTGAGGATATAGGCAGTGTGAAGGTCCTGGGTTCAAACCCCAATACTGCCAAAAAGAAAAAAAAAAAAAAGGATCCAACTCTGCATAATGAAATCATTTAAATGATTATTTTAAAAACTTAAAAGCTGCTAGCCACACTCCCGCAGGAAATTAATTAGTATAATAAGCAACTTATGGATACTGCTGGCGGCTCAAACTAGGTTACCAACCAGTTCTCCCAATTTACTACAAGGATTTAAAGAAACGAGAAGGTAGACTCTTGCAGATGGGGAAGGAAGCAGGAAAGGGGTTAGAGGTAAAGGGACAGAAAATGATCAAGATACAGTATGTTACATACACTTACTAATTCTCCAAAACAAATGTCACTATTCTGTATTACCAATATGCACTAGAATGAATGAATGACTCCAAAGGAGCTGTGGTTTCAACCGTCCTATAGACATTCTTAAAGAAAAACTCAGGTCATGTAGCATCCCCACCTCCAAAGTACTATGATCTGAATCCACCAGAACATGAGGCCAATCTAAACCAGACTCCTCATGGGGCTAGGGAGTGGCTTAGTATACACACGGCACTGGGTTCAATTCCCAGCACTAAATGAACTCACTGATCAATTTTTAAAATGAGACTCTTACGCGGTTAAGCAGGAGGAAGAAGCCACAAACAGATTTGCCTCCCAAGTTTTAACATAATACCTGATATATCCAACATTCTAATTTAACCCCCAGAGTTGAGGCATATGATAAATGTGTCCTCTTGTCACCCACTGCTCCCCATTGACTCTATCACGTGGTTTTGGTTCTATCTGGATTAAACAAACAACCCCACTCAAGCATCCACAGTCAGGCAATCAGGCTCAGACTTGTGGAAATACGATTCAAACTATCCTAACAATACCCAGGCACTTACTCATTTTACAGACAGAGCTCCATGACTCCTCTACTCTAAAACCCAGCAAGAAGGCTCATTAGAAAAAACGACTAATGCAGGAGTAGAATCTTCTTTCTCCAAGTTTACTTTTACACCTAGAAACACTGAGGTAGTCATGAGGAAAATTTCACAGCCTCCTAGCAGATCAGCCGATCCCTGGCACCAGACAGTTCACTTGCTGGCTCGCTCAGTTGCCCCACCCCCATCCCTGCCTCACCTGCTGCGCCTCCTAAAACACTCTGTTGTCTGTGACAGTCTATGAGAAGTCAACCCACCCTCCTGTTTTCAGGACATTCTGGAAAGGCACAGAGAAGGCAAAGGATGAAATATAATAGAAAGAGGAGGAGAATGAGAAGGGCCCCTCATGGGGCCCCCGCCTGGCCCGAGCGGTGCAGGCACCGATCAGGACTCAATATGGACTGCCTTCCGGGGTCCTGACCCCAGGACCTTGGAGGAGAACGAGAAGGGCCCCTCGCAGGGCCCCCGCCCGGCCCGAGTGGCACCGGCGCACGGGCTTGGAATCAGGGACAAACACTACCCCCCACACACACATCCCCACCCCCGTAAGCAACCTGCTGTTTCGGAGGTCTGGCTGGATTGACAGCAACCAAGGAACATCAACCAACTTTTGTCTTGTAGATTTGGCCAGGCCTCTGGTCAGCAACCCAAGCATCTCTTTACAGCAGGCAATGTAGCAAGTATGGGGGATTCTCTTCTGCCTTGTCTTTTATTATTAATAAAATATTTTTTTAAAAAAGAAATATAATAGAAAGGAAAGCACACACCCCCCTGGTCCTCCTTGGATTATGACCTCATACCAGAGCAGCACTTTCTCTACTTTCCAGATTATTCCAAATCTATCACTAGATTCTCCCCACTGAAGTTCTGAGAGGTAATCCAAAAATTCACTCCACTGAGGCGACACTTACACAGATGGCCACCACTCTTGCAGGGACCTAAAGTAGGAACAAAGCCTTTTCAGGTTTAACTTCTAACACAGCTCTAAGGCTGGCCTCTGGGCTCCTTTCCAGTAAGTTCCACAGGAGAAAAGGTTCTTGAGGGACAACCTCAGAGAAGCCCATGCCCCTTGCAGCATGAGGAGGAAAGGAGGGAAGAATAGCACATCTACCTGAAATCACTGGGTGAAGGGCTGGCTGAAACCAGGCTCAATAACCCCTCCCGGAATCTGGTCAAGTCACTGGGGAAAAGTCTTAGTCCTTCTCAAACATGCCACAGGACTTATCAAAGTGAGGAAGAGTTCTATTTTTGCCTTCTCCTGCTGGATGCTCTACAACAGAAGGCAGTGAAGTTTTGTTGAAAACGTTCTCAATCAGGAAGCCTGAAATTGTATGGCCGATAGCTCTGTAACCCAGGGTCAGCCACTTCACCTCTCTGGAGCTGTCTCCTCATCTAAAAGTCAGGAGAACTGGTCCAAGATCTCTAGGCTCTTTTGCCAGTTGATGTTCTATGACTAAGGACACAAGGAGATTTCTTCACAGGAGCTTTCTCAGCAAAAAATGCTGTCAAGCTGACATGCTCTTGACAACTCCGCGACTAAACTGCACACATCACTGAGTGCCCTCTCTTCTGCAGAGTCACCTCGTCACAGCTGCCACTGCTTCCTGTGTCATCAGGACAGCCCTGGGCTCCAACAGGGAGCCTGGCAGGGAGATGATGCCTGTGTGATATAAGTTCAGGGAAGGCACCATTCCCATTCTCTAGCAAGATGTCCTCTATGTGTAAGAAAAACATACACAGGAGACAACTGGAAAGCCTATACTCTCCCAGGCACAGCATCCATGCGGGGCAAGTAGCACTATCATCTCTATTTCCTGACAATGGATGCCCAAGATTAAAATGGCTAGGCAGTGTCTGGACATGTTTGCATACCAGCAGCTGTAAAGATAGGTGGGCTAACTCTTGGGTCTTCACCAATATCATATTCTGCCTTTTAGTTGATGAGCTATGGGAAGAGATTTATTCTTTCACCATTAGTGAGCACCTCCTACATGTAGGTGCTACAACTTACATCAAGAATAAGTGACCCCCTTCTTAAGGGAAAGCATTGGAGCCAGATGGATCTGACCATAATGGAAAGAGATGACTTGGGTTTGACTTCTCACTATTCCTAGTGCTAATAAGTCCAAGTTCCCCATGTGTAAAACATGAAAAACAGTAGCCACACTTCATTGGTTTATTATGAGAATTAAAATACAGTGCTGACAGAAGTCCCAGCTCATTTCTAAATCATGAACAAAAGAGAGTATGTGGACTTAACATCTCAAAGGCCATATATAAATTGCTCTAGATTTCAGTATACTAGGTTGGCATGAAAGTTTCTATTCTGATTTGAAAGTTAGTGACCAATTAATTTAATCACCTGGCCGTTATTTCTTACTATTTACTGGAGTCCTAAAAGTTAGGCTGCTAGAGTCTCCAGTGTGCCAGTGGAGATTCCCCAATAGATGGGAGGGTGGTCGCTCCAGCAGATGGAGCCAAGTGGCACAGGGGGAGAGTCCTCTGCTGTCTTCCCCACTCCACTGTTCATCAAATGGTATACTGTAACTTCACCTTGCCTTCTCCTCCCATAAGATGGATAACATAGTTTCTACTCCTCCGTCCTGTACAGGAATATTTTGCCCTCTCCCGTCAGTATCACGAGAGTGGGAATGTCTAATATCGGCCTAATACCAAACATGTGAACACTTTAAAATTCATAAAGGCTTTTCACATGTCTCATCTTCCCCATCAGGTAACCTATAAAGAGTAGATGTTTGACAAACCTGAGAACGTATTTACTAAATGAAGCAAAAGAAAGCTTTGCTCTTCAACAGAAAGTCTTTAAAATGTGCACCTTTCATATACATGCATATATTTACATATATGTACATATGTATACATACATATGCATATATGTGGACAGTTGATCAGCTCTGTAATCAAAAACAGTGTATCTATTATACCAACGTATTTTTAAAGTATTCTTGTATGTGTTTGGATTCTGAATTGTATCATAAAATCAAGACTATTTTTTAAATATTTATGAAAGAAAAATGCAAATGGTTAAAAAGAATGGATATTAAATCCTACTTATCAAACTGCATGCTACCATTGTTTTAGAAAAAAATCTTTCAGTTGTATGTTTCCCAAAAACTGGCTTGTCCACTCACTAAAACCTCTGGTCTCTACTTTAAGCTTTGAGAAAGAGTTTGTTATGTAACTTTAAAATGATAAACAACAGATCAACCACCCAAATGATCACCCAGAACTTCAAGAATGTAAATGAAATGCATTCATCAAATTATATATAATTTAAAAGTTATATGTGAAGTCTCACTAAAATAATTTATCTACCCATAAAAATAATGCCAAAATCACATAGAAGATGGAATGGAAAGACACAACCTAAAGTTAAACAGAAAGCTACAGTGGATCTTTGGTGTATATTTTGTTTACTGTATTTGCCATCTTTGTCTCTCTCAGGACTTTTTGCACTAGATCTTTTATATAGTGTGATTCTCCAATGTAAGCTACTCTGACATTTTTAGACTGTGAGATACACACATACGCACGCACACACACATTTTTCTTGGAATCATTTAAGTGACATTTGTATAAATCATTAGCTAAGTAAGTTTACAGAAGAAAGAAAATATTTGCCAAGATATAGGAGGAATTCAGCCACCACCTAGTCCCTAAGCAAATACCTACATTAGAGGAGGGGGCTCAAGGAAATGAGCATGCAAATAACTGCCAGCATTTCCCAAAGTGTGTTAAAACACATTGTTTCTCCAGCTACTCTAGACAACTACAGTGTAATATATATAGCACAAAAGGTGGCAGGAAAAGCCAGACTGACTTAAGTGACTTCAGCAAGCACGCCCTGTTGCCGCAGGGCAATCATCTCTGTCTCAAAGCTGCCTCCTCTTCCAGAACACTTGGTCACTGGGGTGGTTCATTTTCTGGGTCAACTTCACTGGTCCACGGGATACCTCCATTGGCATCAAGCATTATGTGGTGGGTCTGTGAGGACACTTCTGAAGGATCTTCCACACCACTGTGGGTGGCATCGTCAATCCCGAGAAGGTCAGAATGAAATATGAAGGCAGCTGTTGGACTCTGACAATCCTGTTTCTCAGGCCTACAGACTCAGACCAAGAGTTAGACCACAGCTGCCCCAGTTCCCAGACCTTAGGGTGTGGACTGAATTGCACCTCCTGGCTTTGCTGGGTCTCCAGCTGGCAGGCAGCAGACTGTGGGAGTTCCCCATAATGGGCCTCCATAATTGCATGAGCCAATCCCTCAATAAAACTTTCTGTGTATAACTACATACATCCTATTGATTCTGTTTCTCTGGAAATCCTTGTCTAATGCAGCCACCAAAGCCAGAGAGAACTGGGTCAGTTTAGCTTTGCCCCTCCCCCCACATTCTCTTTGCCCAATCAGAACCCAAGCCCCACTATTTCTAAAGTCCTTAATCTCTCCAGGGTTCCCCGGCACCAGGCCTCCTCTCTCACCGTGAGGCCTCTAGATCAGGGCTGAATTCAGGACAACCACAGTCCCAGAAAGCAGACCTCACAGATTGACCCCGGTGGACCCTGGTGCTGGGAAAACTCAGAGGATAGGGTCCACTCAGACAAGAGCCAGCAAAGGGGCCACCTCGAAGGAGATGTGTGTCACACTGAAGCTGGAAAAGGGAAGAGGCAAAGAAACATGGGAGTGGGAGGTGGAAGTGTAAGGGTTGCATACAAAGGAGTCAGGATTCTATCAGGCAGATGGAAGCTAGGCGACATGAAGGGCAGAGTCAGGACCCAACATACATTTAAACTCTCAGTAGCATAGTGCTGGGGGTGAAAGCCCTGGAAAAAGGCAGACTGACAGTCCTACAGGGGCAGCACTCAACTTGGGACTGGGGAAGCAGGAACCACAGGCTGGTTCTGGAGAGATCAACCAGCATGCCTGCTCAGGCTCCTGCAAACACCCCTGTCTTCTAGGAAAGGACATAGCTAACTCTGTGTCCCCTCAATCCAAGGGCTTTATAAACAAAGTCCAGGAAATGAAGAGACTAGAAATGCACTCATTCTGGAGCTTAGAGAAAACAAGTTAAGTATTCTGTCATTATCTGCTATGAACAAAGCATCATGAGAAGGCCACGTGGAAATGCTGATGTGTCCTCTCCTGGCTGTGCGACTTTGTTGGCATCAAATCAATCCTATTTCTTCTTACAGACACACCCAGTTTAGATGAAGTAAACTAAGATCACCACATGGTCAGATTTACAGACAACTTGGCAGCAGAAGCCACACCCTGGAAAAGTATAGTAGGACTCCCAGAAATAGAAGGGCCAGACAGAGCGGAAGAGAGGAAGAGAACCCAACGAGACAAGATACTGAGTTCAAGTCTCTGACCGGAGCACAAGAGATAATCAACTCTTCCTTGTGATGAGATGCTCTCTCGAAGCCTGGTTTGATAGGTCCAGGATGGACAGTGTTGAGAGTCCAGCAGGGTGAGGGTCACTCAGGCATGCACACACAAAGCTTGCCAAGACCCTGACTTTAACCCCACAATACAGCAGTAACCACTACCCAGCACCAGATAACTTACCATATCCCCCAAGTCCTGCTTTACATAAGCTGCAAGTTTGTTTGTTTGACTGTTTGTTTGAAATCAAGGGATCTTTAAATAAGAGTTTTCCAGATTAGCCAAGGGTTCTAGGAGCACGAGTGACATGTGTGTCTCCCCGTTTGTAATCACATGGGATTTAGCTATTACTTTTCACACTTCTTGCCTGCATCCTCAATCCCAGTGCTACTTCTCTAGAGATGTTACAACGTCCCCTCCTAAGCAAAATCAGACAGATCCTCAAAAAGCTGGCTTGGTGCCTGCAAAACTCAAGTGTCAGCTTTACCAGAATTTAGTCATTTTCCAGTCATTGGAAAAGTGGTTCTGTTTGACCCAATCAATACCTTTCCATCGACGTGTATGTTTCTCTAACACGCATAATGCACTGGCACTTGGCAGTGACTTAAACAAGTGAACAGGACGAGTCTCCTAGTGGAAGGAAGCTACAGGAACAAGCCAGGTGTCAATGAGTTCACCTTCTCCAAAGGCTGCTACTTACTCCCAAAGCAAGCACCTTCTTCTTGGGGTAAGATGCTGTCTATCTTCCTATTAGTTTGTGCTGTCTGGTCTGAGGGAACCAGAGGACTAAGGGCTTCTCAGGCCTCTGGAGAGCTGCCCACCCACCCACATTCCAGGTGCCAACACACTCTCCATACTTTCTGCCAGCCACCTGGACTTTGGGCCACAAGGAGCTCCAGTCCAGCATCCTGGGCTTTGGCATCTGCCACCTTTAACAGCCATGACCCCATGGACAATGTGCTCAGCACTACACCGTGGTAACATGATCAACCTCTCTGCCAGCTTTTCCAGGCCAGGAGCCACTGTCACTGCCACGCTTTCTTGAGTGATTCTCAAGAGCAATCCCTCATCCTTGAACAAGACAGTGTCTGCTACCTGCTCCCCATGGAGTCTGGGGTGATGAACTTAAATCAATTTATTGTTCTTATATGAAATTTAGAGGAAGCACTTTTAGTCATTCTCTCCATGGAACATCTCACCTAAAGGAAGCATGGTCCATGATGTGCTTCTCCTTGCATCTGTACTCGCCCAGTCATACTCGTGGACCAACAAGGAGCTGGGCACTCCCTGGGAAATGAGACAGAGGGTGGGGCCTCAGAGCAACTGCTCTCCATGCTGAGTTGGTTGTGTGTTAGACTCGCTGGGTGGGGCACGGGGAGGTGCTTTTTCAATTCCCCAAATACCCCACCGTAGCTTCCAATTTGGACTAAACTGGCCTAAGTATGAGTTTGGGCACTAGTATGTCCTTAAAAGCTTCCCCCAGCGATGGTAACATGCAGCCAAAAATGAGAATCAGTGCTTTAGAGAAAGCTACAGGGACCACCAGCTGAGACTCCCCAGTGTACCAGACAGATGACAAAACCCCACAATTTCAAAGCACTTCCTGTCTAAGCCCCTTCTCCAAGGCCAGATAGTCTCCACAGCTTACAAAATAATCATCAGAACAGCATGTTCAATTCTGGTGCCATTCTTCATCCAGATAGGACCCTTTTAACCAATGCAAGCCTCAGTTTCCCTAACTATTAGTGCTGCTCTAATACATCTCTTTTTGTTTCTCCTGTCCTTTGTGTTCCAGTTTTATGCATTTCTTTCTCTCTTTGTCTCTCATGTAACCACAAACTGTTTATATATTTGCCTTTCTACTCCTGGAAAAGCATTTCATGTGTTGCCTTGAAATTAGATTTGAGGAGTGCTTGCCTTCTAAGTAAATAAATCCACAGAAACCATAAACTGTAATGCACCCAAGGTGCATGACACTGACGATGATAAATTCCACGCTGTAGAAAATACTCCATTCGTGGGACTGCAGCTAACATTCTGTCTGGAAAGGCTGGTGATGAATCATGTGGCTCCAGCCCACTGAGCACCAAGTCGGGCCAGCAGCTATCCCCACTGCATAGCAACAGCCCACCGCAATGCTTAGCACGTTTGCTTTTTCTTCCCTCTGAGCTTGGTTTAATGTCTACTTACCAAGTAGAAAATTCATTTTGGAACTATTTTCAGCGCAAGTACAAAGACAGCCACAAGGATATACTAACTACATTGCTTCTATCCAATGAAATAAATAAGTCCTTTACCCTATAATAAACTCGCCATGTAGGAGGGCAAGCAGCTTCTCAAACGAGCATTCTTAGATGACAATCATTCCGGAAATACTTAATGACCAGAGAACATCTCAAAATAAAAGGGGTCTAGCTGGGACCGCATCTCTGGTGACTAAACGCCAGGAGAGTCAATTTAATATGTTGTTTCAGAAAATTTTAACACCCAGCAAGACCAGATCTCTATACAGACATTCCAAGACACCTCACTCACCATGTCCAAGTTATAGCATGTCACCTACCTTCTAGTTCTTTGATTTCTGATCAACAATGCTAATGAGGTCACCATCCATCCAATTAACCCCATTAAAAACCTGCAGTTACTCAGCATCCTGCATCTACTGCCACATCTCTGTGCCCCTTCCAAACCTCCAAATCCTAGAGATACCACTGCGTTTATACCCTTATATCAATCCCTTCAATTCCAACCCTATTGCCCTTGTTTTAATTTGTTGCATTTTTATTTCTCTGCCTGTTCCTTTCAGTGATTTCCTATTCTCCCTCCACATGCTGAATCCTGTTTTCTCCAACATAATCTTCTCAATTGTGCCACAATAATCTTCATGAAAATTTTTAAACACAATTTTCCTTTCATTACCAGCCTTTCATGGCTCCTCAGTGTCCACCAGGTGAAGTTCAAAGCCCAAAGCAGAAAACGTTAAGACCCTCTATAATTCTACCTCTCTCTAACCTTAGGACTTCCTGGAACTCATTTTCTTCATAAGACAAGCCATTTAGAGTCTCTAGAACACTGGCCTATCCCTCATCTCCTAACCTCTGTTTGATCTGCTCCTTCTAGTTAGAAATGTCCCTTTGCTTTTCTGCCCTGGAAAAACATACTTATCACCTCGGGTCATTTCTCCTCCATGAAACCTGCCCTCAACCTCACCATGAAGAAAGGACTGAGCATCTCAACCCTTGGGCCTCTGGCCATGCTTATATCACATCGTCCTCAACTTTATTGCACTAATTAGTCACAAAGCTTGGATCACAGAAGGCAAAGGATTGCATCTTCAACTCAGCATCTGACAGCGCTGCCTGACACACACTGAAAACTTGACAAATATTCGTTAAGCGGACAAACTTCTCAAAGGACAGCATTCTAAGAGGGGCTCCAAACTATTTTCTTCACAGCTCACATGCTTTTATTTCAGCTGCTTGTGATGTGAAGCTGCCTCTTATCCTACTTGTAAATCACTTGCAGAGGACTGAAAAATAAATCTGTATGGAAGTTAATCACTTCCTACCCGCTGAGAAATCCTTTCCTAGTTCTTTACCTCAGAAAGAGGTAAAGTGGTTCTGTTTGACCCAAACATATGCCAACTGATAGTCAGAAATGATCAAAATCAGCTGCTGCAAATCCCTGGCCCTCCCTGTTGTGAACGGCTTCTCCAAGGATGTGATGATGTGAATGGAGCCTAGGGTGGAGACTCTAATTAAAGAAGACCATCCATGGCATAGACCAAGCCCAGTTTAGAAAGACTACATGTCCCTGCCCATGCGCATGGAAACTAACGCTGAGCTCAGAATTTGACTTCCTCAGCAGTTTTACTTTTAAGTACAGAGGGAAGTCACGAAAAATAAAGGTAAAATCCCCTATGCGGCAGCAGACAGCCCCTGTGCCTAAAATCAATGTCCGGAAGGCTCTAGACCCACTCAGACTTCTATCTAAAATGTCAAATACCTGAAAAGTGTCTGCAACTTCATGTCACCAGCGAATCACTTCTTCTCCAAGCACGGATTTCATATTGGAAGATGGGTAATTTAAATAAATGTTTCATTAACATGGTGTTTGGCTGCTTAATGCTAATGTTCTTAATTTGTTTTCCCAGACTCATCCATAGAATCATTTCCTGCAATTCTCCTCGAGACAATCTGAAACTCTTTGGGTCCCTAATAGACAATCCAGAGAACCTAGAAACCAAACAAATAAACTAATAAGTTAAAACCCTGACACCAGAAAGCTACAGGGCCCCATTTGTTCTGGAACGCACATGGAAAATGCTGTGGGTTCTTCTCTGAGTCACACAAATGTCAGAACAGGACAGGCCATCCTGACCACCTCAGTGATGTTGAGTCTGGACCAATAGCAAAGCATCCTTCCACGGGACACTGCTGGTTCCAGAGAGGTGAGAGATGGCTTACACATAAGAATGTGGGGGCTGTGACATTTTGTTCTGGGGCCCTAGAAGGTTTGTTCCCATTTAGCTTCACTTATCTGTGATGGGATTCTTGCTATGTGCTGAGTCCAAACCCCAAAAATTTCATGGATATTTTGAACATCTTTTATTAATAGCAACTCAAAAGTTTCCATAGCACACACAGATTCATGCCAAACATGCAAAAGCAGGTACGATATAAGGGTTGAGTCTTTCAAATTTTGTGAGATATGGTGGAATGGCTTAGTCCTGATGGTGTAGGGAACAGGGCTAGACACAATGCTAAAAGATTATCCCAGGGTGAGTCCAGCCACATGAGGACGGTTTGTGTTTGTCATCGTACCAGGGAAGACAACAGCAGACTCCACAGAAACTTCTGGAAGTCCAGTGCCGTGCTTGTAGTGCAGAGTAGGGAAGAAGATCACAAAGTGTAGAAACAACTCTGGAAGTGTAGGCATCCCAGGTTCTGCTACACAAGCACCACATAATGAGGCTTTGGATAGCAATAACAATAATGGTACTCATGGAGGGGGGTGCAGTAGCTACCCACACTGCATAGTCAAGCTGTGGTATGCGCATCACAAACATCTGATGAGCAGCGTCTCATTTAGTCCTCAGCACTCACTGTGAGGGGATGGCATGAGCTCTGCTTCCAGGGGAGACACAGGCCAGGGAAAACTGGCCCAGGATCATCAGCTAGAGTGAATGGCAGGGTCTCAGCTCAAAATCATATCTGCCTGACAGCTGCGCTCTTTACAAATAAGAACTCCATGACTGCCTGGATGCTGTAAGGGAAGTCAGGTAGATGGAAAGTGCTCAGATAGCACGACATGAGAAGAGCATTCAGCATCTTTGGGCTAGTGGCTGGTGACCCCTTCTGATCTTGCCACCAGCCCCTCAGGCGCCAGGCACCTGATCCCTGCTCCGCAGGACCCACAGGCAGGCAGGAGGAGACCTGGCTCCCTCGGCACTTACTTTCTCAGAACGGCGATCTCGTTCTCTATGCTGCTTTCTTTGCCCTTCAGCGCCTTTTTAGGGATGCACTTCACCGCAAAGAGCTTTCCAGTTGCCTTCTCCTCGGCTAAAACCACTTCAGAAAACGCCCCACTGTGAACAAAGGGGAGAAAAGAAGACTTAGGGTCAGGAGTTCTCACTTCACAATGGCTCCTCTAATCCCAATATGAACATCTGAGCAACACCAGCAATGGGTATGACCACTATATCTCCACCCAGCATGCCTCCTTACTAAACATCTTTAGGCAATAAAAACACAGGCAGGTATGCACACATGCAAAGAGACCGTGGGTGCTGCCACAGGTCTGGTCCAAAGGGACCACAGAGGTGGCCACAGGCTGGCCACCTCATGGGTCTGCTTGACACCCTATCACACAATGCATGCTATCCCTTAAATAGGAGCACTCTCCCCGCACCCCCAGGAGGATCCTTCTGCAGGGAAGACTGGATTCATCAGTAGCTGTCAGCCCTCACCAGGCCATGCAGGCTAGAAAGCCATGATAAAATCCCCAGGTTCCCCACAGGCCCTTTCATCCAGCGATGATTTCAGAACTCTTCACGAACACTGAATTAATTTTTCATGATAGGTAAGGCTGTAATTACAGTGTGAGCTGGTGCAACACGTGGTGTTGACGTGGGTTAATTAATCGCTAAGGGTAGGCAAGTTTTCATTAAGTAGTTTATTTCCTTTACAAACCAAACAAACAAACAAGGACCACACAGTGGGGAAGATTTGCCTGCCTGAAAATATCAATTTAATCTTGCAACAGTAGAGCAACACATCAAAACCAGGATGTTTGGGACCAGAGAGGCCCTTTCTTCCTGGCAGGGCAGACCCCCCAATACTGTAATGCAGGGACAGTCTCCTCCACTTCCTCCAGGCCATGGCAATAGGGCTTCACACATTGAGGTCAGGAGGAGCTCTGATTTCCCCAGAGAGATCCAGAGATGGCGACTCTGCAGTGTGATGGGAGACAAACTCTCTGGTGGCCAAAGACACCACTGGAAGTACCACTGTCACACCAAGACCCAGCCTCAGGGTCCTCACACTTTGATCACAAGCAAAGCAACGCCTGAGCAAGGAGAACATAACTCTTTTCTCCTTTTCCTTCCCTGTCTGACAGGGTCAGAGGGAGATAAATATATATTTTTTTAAAAAATTCTTTCCAGTGAAAGACATCCACAACCAGTTAGTGCAACTGACTGTGGACACTGGGATATCATTCCTCCTGGAACACGAGCCTCAGGAGAGTCCATCTATCATCACAGTCTGTGTTGAATCACATAGACCAGAGAGACAGAAGATGGCCACTCCCCAAACACCCATACAGAAATCTTCAGAACAAGGATCTTCCCCCAAATCTATACATGATGAGCAAGTAAAATTCTCCCCTCCAAAAACTGGATGGCCAGCCTTACAGAATCAGCCAGAACAATAATCATTTACTGTAAATACACAAAAACCCTTGACAGATTCATCAAAGAGTGATACACAGGATCGGGAAGCCCCAGTAATACTAGTCACTGCCAGTGGCTTTAGGCCAAAATAACCAACTCAGAGCACCTGACTGAGGCTTCGCCTCCCACCTCGAACCCGGGATAGAAGAAGATGGAGTCATCTGACAGACGGTGAGCCCAAACACTCAACCTCATAATGTTCTCTCCCCTTGCTACTCAGAAAGGAACAAGGGCTGTTTTAGAACACAAGGGGGGAAAAAAAACAGTGCAGAAGGACTAGAAATGATTTGATGCCAGATATTCCACTCTACTTTCAGTTTCCACTTGAGTCCCTAATACTGATGGCACCACAGAGGTCTTGCTTCTTAGCCTATCAGAGGTGCTACACTCATTTTCCAGAAGGTAGAGAAGCCCTTGGCAGCAGCAACCACCTGCCAGGGCTTGGGATAAGAGCTGCCATCAGGCCTCTCCTTGGTGGTTCTCCCTGCCCAGCCCTGCACACACCTGTGCTTTTCTCTAGGGAATTTGCAGACAGCAACAGACAGGGACCAAGGCCACGGTAGAAGAAACATTCTGTTTTTATTAAAAGGGGACCCTCAGCTGGAAACAACATCAGGTACCCACAGTGGGAAGCACTTCCTTGCTCTGTGGATAAGTACCTCTTAGAAAACAGGAAGAAGTGAGCTCCTAGCACAAATCATCCTTTGAAGGGCGACATACTGAGCAGAGGGCTGAAAAGTCTCCAGAGCTGGCAGTGCTGGACTGCTGCAGGGAGCTAAAACAAGGGGAGACAGTGCTGTCCCTGCACCAAGACTCTCTTTGCCTTTGTCCTATAGGACAGATGGACTGTGTGGGCCTGAGTGAGGGCAGAACACTTACTCAAGAGCTCAGTAGGGCCTTGTTTGACAGACACCAGCCAGCCAAGGAGGTACCTGGGAAAGGGTTCAGGGTAGGCCCCAGGGGGGACAAGGAACCCCCAGAAACAGGCACTGGGTCAAATCACAAAGCCAAAGATACAGCCGCATTCTCTTACAATGGAAGTCAGCCTGCAAAGCCACTCTCAGGTAGAGCCCCAAAAGCAGTAAAAGCAGGCACTTGAGCAGAGATGTGTGCATACATGTTCATAGCAGCATCAGCCACAACAGCCCAAAGGGGCAAGCAACACAAGTATCCGTGGATAGACAGACATCTAACAGACAGACAAAATATGTTCTATTCATACAAAGGAATATCACTCAACCTTCAAAAGAAAGGAAATTCTGACATACACTACAACACTGAAGAACCTTGAGGGTATGGTGCTAGTTTAACTTAGCCAGTCACAAAAAGTCAAATACAATAAAATGCCATTTAGGTGAGGTCCCTAGAGTAGTCAAATTCGGACACAGAAGGATGATTGGTGGTTGCCAGGGGCTGGAGGGGAGAGGGGTGAGGAGTTACTGTTTACTGGGGGCAGAGTTTCTATTTGGGTAGATGAAAAGGTTCTAGAGATGGATGCTCGTGATGGTTGCACAGCAATGTAAATATACTTACAACTCTGAACTGTACACTTAAGAGTGATTAAATGGTAAAGTTTATGGTATGTCTATGTTACCACAATAAAAAAGAAATATAAAAAGTCTGCCTGCATCTACTCCATGGCATTGCTTGCAAATGAAGACATAATAACTTGGCAAACTTTGTCACTTGTAACCTCCCCAAAGAAAAGAGAAATTATATGACTCACTTCAGGGTGCCAAGTGGCATGTGCCACTTGATATTTATGTGCTCTGGCATATACTGACGAATCCAATCCCTACTGCAGCACCCAAGGAAGTGCAATACCCAAGAAGCTACTGTCAGCTGCACTTCTGACTGAGGGTGCAGAACTCAGCTGCAGTAGTAGGAAGCAGAAAACAAAAGTGTGTTCCTAACCCTCTGAGGTCTTCTCAGTAGAGTATTCTGGAAGGATGCTGGCTGCTCCCATGGAGCAGGGCTTAGAAGCACTGAAGGTGACAGCATGGACGGGTCAGGCCTGTCCTGCCAGGGGATCTGCTGTCACTTCTGAGTGCACAAGTGCACTGGCTTTATCAGTGAGCCAAACAATGGGCACTTCTCTCCTTAAAGCTTTCCTGAGAACTCTGGTCTTAGGGAACATGGAATTAGCACAGTCTGTCATTGTTCTCTCAATAAACAGAAACCACTTAAAGACATTTTCCCTTTACAAAAAATCTAATTAAAAACATCAAAACCAATAATGAACAGTTCGAGTACTTTCAATGTAAAGACACAGTACAGCAATTGTGTGTGTGTGTCAGAGAGAAAGGATAGGAGAAGGTGGGGAGACAGTAGGGGAGGCAGCAAGGGGGCAGGAAGGACTGCAGCAAAGAAAATGATCAGAGAGCTTATTTATTAAGCCTTCAGAAATGCAAGAAAATAAAGTCCAAGGAACAAAAAGCAGGGACAAAGAATGACAATGTTCCTAACATAAAAAGAAGCTGAAGCAAGTTGCAAGCTGTAAAACCCAAGTACAGCGCATATAAAACCAAATGGCAGGGCACTCAGCCAGCCAGCATGGTCCCACTGGTATCTGGGGACCCCCAGTCCGCTCAGGAGCTGCCAGCCCCACCCTGCTCCACTCCATCTCGCGATGTCCCTCACCCCCACTGGACTGGAACCAGACAGGTGGGCCCTGGGGTTTCCCAATGGCTAAGCAGTGGTGGCATCTCCCTGCTGGACTTAATGGTTTTCATGTGACATTTGATCGCCTCCATCTGCTTCCTAAAACTCTCTTCCTGGTTCCACAACATGGTTGTCTCCTTCCACCCACTTTCCCCAGCTTCAAACATCAGTGACGCCCAAGGTCTCACCCGCGCAGCCCTTCCTTCTGCCTACTATCTCCTCCCCTGAAAATCTTTGTTTTCTCTAGTTTCAACTCCCAATCCCCAGGATGGTCCTCTCATTGTGTCCTTCTTAGGCGTAAATTTTATCTTCCTACCCCTCCCAGGGCCTCTAGTCTAGTCAAGAGTACACCACCATGAAAAACTATCTTCATGCAGGATCTTCCATTCCCTCTCTCTCTCTGTTTCTCTCCCTTTTACTTCTGCCTCTCATTTCCATCACCAAGGACAATCAGGTCTTCTGCTAAAATGACTCCCAAGGGTGTCCTCAGTATGTTGTCTCTAAACTACCTCCATCGCCCTTGTGGCCCCTCTGTCTCCAGCAAGCCCCGGTGCCTCCCTGCTGCACCTAGCTGCTCCGGGAAGTGGTTTCCTAAAACAAGGATCTGACTGTGCCCACTCTCTTACTGAAATCTGTGAGGTTTCAGTCCAAAGTACCTTTCTAGGCCTGCCCCTGCTCAGCCTCTCCCTCACCCAATACCCTCACCCTGTATCGTGTTTGGAGGGCATCTCCCAAACACGTCCACATCCTTTCACACCACTGGCCTTTCTTCAAGTTCTGCCACCTGCCCACTCCTTGAATATCATTGCTTTGTCCTATTGCTTGGCCAAATTCCACTTAGTTTGTTCAGGGCCCACATGGTATGTTTCCTTTTCTTGTAAAGGTTTGCTTGATTGTCTCTCACCTGGACAATGACAGCCACACCTACACACACACACACACACACACACACACACACACACATGCCACTGCAGATGTGTGTGGAGACCAAGAGCTCTACGTCATATCTTTCCATGTCACTATACCTAACAGTAACTGACCAACTGGTCCCCAAGAAATCTTTGATGATCCACGCCCATTATGTGGGCCTCTCCTCTGATTCCTATCTGGCTTTCCACACTTCTCCTGTGCTGCAGATGGAAAGCATAAGTAATAGTCACTAATGGCCTCCCACTCAGCAATGAGGAAACTGCATGGCTCCCTTCCCGGCCTCAGTCACTTGTCCCTGTGTAAACCTGTGCAGAAGAGACCTGCCACGGGTTCTCTTGAGGCACACAACTTCTTCAGGTCCTTCCTGATATATTTTAAGCCCTGTACTTATGTACCCAAATGCTTAGGTAAAATTCTACAGCTGAACAATCCTGAGATCACCATTTTTCTTCACGAGCAAATAGATTCGATTTGTGAATTTCTATGATATGATATTTCTCCCCATAAACTTTCATCCTAGTGAGATGAGGTAGTAAAGAGAAGGAAGATGTTTATATAGAAGACATGATGTTAGAAAATGTATAAGAATGGGAGAAATAAAAATTTCACTATCCTGAAAAATTGCATTTTTTCTGCCTAACAAAACATTTATTTGAATTATAAAGAAAGTCATTATTCTATTTTTTAAAATACCAAGTTCCCATTGAAATTAAATCTCTGTGACAAATTACTAGAAAGGTCAGACAAAAAGTTATTCTTGAGATGCTAAATATTGTCTGCACCTGGAGATAAGCTGCACAAATTGCCAAAGTTGAATCCTTCTTGCTTTTCTTCACATTTCATAGAAAATCAAATCATCACCTGGAGACTCTGATTTTAAATCAGGTACTCAGCAGAATCAATCAATCTTTGGAGAGCTGAATTTCCAACCCTAAGAGAAATGTCACATTCCCTATACTGACTAAAGAATTCTAAACAAGTATTTATGCTTTTAACTTCATCAATGATGGTTCTGAAAAAGGTCGCTTGGTTTTGCTCTATTCAGTCAGTTTTAAGAGTGAATGCTGGTGTCCCCACTCAGACCAGCTATGCAGCTGAGCAGCTAGATCGTGACACACCCAGGCCTCCAAGAGTGCTGGACCCCAGGCCCAGGTGGCCCAGGGGAGGCCAAAGCAAAGAAGGAGGATAGACTCTGGGACAGTCTCATCTCCAGTTCCTTGAGAAGGCAGGACAGACCCTATGCAGGGGGGATACCATGGTGAAACACTGGCATTTAATGGTTTTGTGAACAACAGATGGACATGTGCCTTCCAGTTGTTTAAAACAAAACAAAACAAAACAAAACAAAAACATTGAGCCATTCCTAGCATCTGAACTTCGGACCTGTAGCATCGATCGAGATCACAGCTCTGGTGCAGGCCAAGCCCAGAGATATTGTGGCTAACCCCTCTCCCAACTACCAGTTATTATTTTTAAAAGTGAAGTTGGGCCCATTAGCTCAAGCCTGTAGTCTCAGCTACTCAGAAGCCTGAGGCAGGAACATAAGTGTAGTCTAGGAGTTTGGGCACAGCCAGAGCAGCACAGAAAGACCTCATGTCTCGGGAGGCTGAGGCAGGAGGATCCTTGTGAGTTTGAGACCAGCCTGGACTACAAAGTGAGTTCAAGGCCAGCCTGAACTGCATAGTGAGACCCTGTCTCAAAAATACAGGGCTGGAGATTTAGCTCAGTCGCGTAAGCACCTGCCTGGCAGGCTCAAGGTTGTGAGTTCGATCCCCTATGCTAAAAAAGAAGAAGGGGAGAGGGGAAGGGGAGGAAAAAAAAGACAATGACTACAAAGGAAAAATCAGAAATAACAATCTTCAGCCTCCAAGCTGAGCACAGTGGTGCAGTCCTGTAATCTCAGCATTTAGGGAGGCCGTTGCACCTGTTGCACCAGGACAGTTTAGCAAGACCCTGTCTCAAAATTAAAACAACAACAAAAAACAAAATTAAAGGGTTGGAGATGTAGCTTAGTGGTAGAGAGACCCCAGGTTCAACCCCAGTACCACTGGGGGTCGGGGATGGGGAATCTGTGGCTTCTGCTTTTCCAACTTTTAATATTTTTAATCTGAAGTTATTAAGAACAAACCTCAAATAGCACATAATAGAGCAGTGCGAAGGCTAGCTGCTCTAAATGCAGACTCCTTACAAATAAATTCTCTTCTCATGAAAGATCTGAATCACAAAAGGGAGAAAGAAGGTTTGAGCCTCCAAATAATCTACTGGGACTTACACATTTCAGGAGCACCTCCACCTTCTTCAAACTGAACGGTGAAAAAGAATCCTTTGAAAGACTCCCCTGCCTTGTGACAAGAATTGGAAATTCTGGGGCTGTCTTTCTGATTCACAACAGTACACTAAACCAACCATTTGGTAAAATTATATCCATCCCGAATTAGACCAAGAAATAATCAGATGGTACTGGAATGATGGGCCCTATTAGCTTAGAGTCAGCTATTATTGGCTCATTGCCTTTCCATGCTTTTTAGCCGTTCTACATGTGAATCAGATTGATTGTGTTATTAACTTTATTAACAGCATTGCCTCCAGCCGACTAGTACAACTGGGCCTCCAGACCTTCCCCTCAGGCTTCCAACCATAAATCAAAATGTTCTTTTCCACTACTATTATCCCCAGGGTCACACAGGACAATATTAAGGAGCTGTTTTTCTTTTTAAAATGGAAAAAAACCTAAACAGCAAAAAATGAAGCTGGTGACATTCGGCTTGAAACAATCTAAGAAACAGACAGGTGCCTTTTAAACCTGTTGTGCTAGAGCACAATCAGTTCTTCAAATGAAAAAACCTGTCTGCTCACCCTGCCAATAATCTCACTGATCCCAGGGAATCCAAAAGAGTAATAACAGCAGCTCTCTGTACCAAAACCGGGCAATTTTAGAAGCAGTAACTCGTTTTTTTTTTTTTCCCTGCTACAGCCTCCAGTTTTACTCTTCACTAATTCACACACCATTAATGACATTCTGTGGTGTTAACTCAGCACACACAAAAGAAAACCAAGCCCAATAGAAAAAACAGAGTTTTGCCAAGCAAACACAGCAAAAAGAGAAGTCTTGATTTCATATCCTTCCCAAATACATGTGTGGGCATGAAAACCGGTATCCAATTTAGATAGAGCATCTAGTCATTGAAGTGTATCCGTCACTTGGCAGTTACATAGTAAGCCATATGTTATGAAGTTTATAAGAATGCTTCTGCTAAAGGTATCGAGATGCTAGCTCCTAAAAAATAATTTATAACTCAGGCTCTTGTTAATTGGACCAGTGCCTCACCAACCGGCTCAGATCAGGGACAGATCCCTCATTTCAGTGTAGATGCCGAGGGGAAAGGAGACTGGTAGTAGAAACACTTTTTCACTGAAAAAGTATCTTTCTTCTCAAGTGGCAAATTCCACAATGACCACCGCCTTCTATAACAGCTTGGAGTACAGTGACGAGGCATTCTTAACTATTCATATGATTAGCCTGCTTTGTGTCCAGGTCAACTCTCAGGCTGAGTACCTGGGAACGTCAAAAGCCAGAGGAGCAGGTCTGGGTGATGACAATACTTGTCATGGGAGTGAGGCAGCTGTCACCGCCTGTGACATCTTTGGTTTCTGAAGGTTTTTCTGCGGCACTGAATCTTTACTGTTAATAGATTCACTGATCCAAATGCAGGAGACAAATAAGCCCTGAGTGAATGCACACTGCCACCCTTTAAAGCACACGCTTCATCGAGCAGCACAGCCTGCACCCTCCGCTTTGCTGTTAGCCCCCATCCTTCCTGCCGTCCACACAGCACCTGTCAAAGTTAATAAAGAACCAAAATGAGTCACACATGCTTCTCTTACTGCCCCAACAGGGACCGCTTATGGGCATCTGTTTTTTTTTGTTTTGTTTTGTTTTTTTTGAGGTGGCGACAAGTTAAAAGATTTACTTTTTCCAGCATTATGAAGTCCCTTGAACTCACAGTTAAAAAAGCCAGTAACACTCACTTGGGTTTGGTGGTTAAAAGTCTGTAATCCCAGCACTCTTGGAGGCTGAGGCAGGAGGATGCAAGTTCAAGTCCAGCCTCGGCAACGGGGTGACGTAGTAAGATCCTGTCTCAAAAAGATGTTTAAAAGATTTGAGGATATAACTCAGTGTCAAGGTCTTGCATTCAAGCCTCAGAACTTGGCGGGGTCAGGGGCAGAACTGGTAGTACTCAAAGGCCCATCAAGTGTCTGCACAGGCCGCAGATGCCCTCACCGCCTTCACTCCGGTGACAGACTGTGGATGACCTGGAGCCCCCAGGGTATTGCAACCTTGTTCATTAACTCCTGGAGGTCATTTGTCACCATGGTGTCTGTAGATCTCCCGTGTGAAGGGGATTTCTCCCCACCAAGGTGGCCCTTCTGAACCCCCCTCTTCCTCACCCCCACCTCATCTGGCAGACACCTGGAAGACACTTGTGCCTTCCTTCTCTCTTCTCTGAATGCTATAAAGATCCAATGTCCTAACAGCAAAGGCACAACCCCTTTGACGGGGACCTCACCATCCAACAGTGGGCAAGACATAACCCAAATTTCTCCTGTGGCCACCCTTGCTCATGGTGACCCTCTACCTTTAAACACCATGAAAGGTGCATTTTCATTCTTGTTCGGGGCAAGCATCTCAGTGAGAAAGTTCATGGAAAACTCTCTTAAGCTTCCCACCAACCAAACATACATCAATGTACACTTTAATTTTCTAAGCTCCCTCATTATAAAAAGAAAAAAAAAACCCACAGAGTTCCCATGTACAATAACTGGTACATCAAAGTGACATTTGACTATATTTATATAAAGAAAACAGTATCTACATTCTGGGGTTTTTTAAGATCAGTAAAAGTTTGAAATAGTAAAGCACCAGGAAGATGTTAAATATCTATCAAATGATCTCACATATGTACCAATAGGGAACTGAGTAAATAATACAATCTAACAATACAATGGAGGATTATGTACCCACTGAGGATAATAAGGTTTAGTAGACAATATAAAAGCACAGAGTATTGTGGATATTATACTCCCAGTTATATAAAACACACACAATTAATTAATTAATTAATTAAAAAGAACACTGATGCCTCTAGGTACAGGCCTGAGAATGAGGCTCACTGGGAGACTGACTCTCTACCCATTTTATTTTGAACATACATTCTTCCATTAAAAGTTAACGAAGTAGAGAAAATTTTTTTGGAAAATGAGAGAAACTAATCAATAATAATCTATGCAACATTACTTTCCGGCTAATTAAGGCTTTGTGCTAGATATTTTAATTGGATTGGTTAGTCAGCTTTGACACATGGATAAAATGTCACTAATAATTCTGTTCTCCAGCCAACTTCACCCTTGTGCTATATAGATTAACTCGCCTAAATAGGGCTGGGATAAAGTAGTTAATTGGGCCTTTAAACCTTGTTCACAATTAGCCCAGACACCTTCCTTCACTTGTGAGAAGATTCAGTAGCTTTTTGAAGAAACACTTCTCTTCATAGAGATCATTCATACATAAATAACACTAGAGAGCTCATTCACAGAGAAGGGGAACAAATGGTCTTTGAGGATGACAACACATAATTGAGTGCCAGAAGACAACATGGTTAACAGAGCAAAGAACATACTCTGTGTGTGTGTGTGTGTGTGTGTGTGCACGCATGTCTGTATCTCATGTCAGTCACAGTCACAACACTTTAGAGTCTTGTGGTGGGCAGAAAAATGGCCCACTAAAGATGTCCATGTCCCAGTCCCTGAACCTATGACTATGTCACCTTACTCTGCAGTGGTAATGAGGGTAAGGACCTTACAATGAGAAAAGTATCTTGACTTTCCCAAGAAGACCCAGTGTAATCACAAAGGTCCGTCTTAGAGGAAGAGAGAGGGGTCAGAGTCAGAGAAGGGGATGTGACAACAGGAGCAGAGGTCAAAGTGATGCTGCTGCTGCTGCTGGGGAGCCCAGGATAAGAATATGGATGAGCTGCAGACCCTGGAAGAGACCACAGATGGATTCTCCAGTAGGGCCTCCAGAAGGAACACAGTCTTTGCACCATCTTTGACTTTAGTCCTGGCAAACCCATATCCGGACTTCTGATCAGAAATGCGTGATAATAAATTTGTATTGTTCTAAGCCACTGAGTTTTACTAACTTGTTAAAATAACAATGGGCAACTGATACAACTCTGTTATCACTATTATTATGCTGCTGCTGCTGCTGCTGCTGCTGCTGCTGCTGCTGCTGCTGCTGCTGCTGCTGCTGCTGCTGGATCCCTACAGGGAAAGTAGACTCATCAAGCTTCAAGAAGTTATCCAGTCTTAAAGTCATGACTGGAGGGGACAAGACTCTAACTCAGTGTGACAAGGTGATTGATGGGCCACTGCCTGGAAGGGAGCTTAGGACCACTGTGGGTCCATCCCATACTCAATGGAGAATGTGCCTTTGACAGTGGGCAGTGAGGAGGGGCAAAGTCCTGGGTAAATGGAGAGAAGAAACAATATTCTCAATGCCTCAGATCAATGTTTGTACTCTTTATCATCCTTTTGAGTGTCATCCCTGTCAAAGTGGCAAGACTTTGTCATGCAGGAAGTTCATTTGGAGTCAATAGTTACCCTATTTATGCTAAGCGACATAAAAAATATTTTCACTATTTTTACCTTGACAGCTCCACTCCTCTTTCCTAAACCGGCAAGTGATTGCTTCATAACTAGTGTGACCTACCTTTGCTAGCCATATAAAATGCCTTGTACGTCTTTTAATCACTGAGCTGCATCTTGGGCTATTTCATAAATGAGATTCTAAATTGAATGTGATCACTGTGCTCCCTCTAAGTTCAGAGTTGAAGGACAGAAAACAATTCCTCTTCCCAGGGAAACAGGTTACTGTGCGAAAATGAAGCCTTCATAACCTATCACCACCACTATCCTCATCAACACCACCATCATCTCCCTATCTCCATAATTATCAAAACTATTTAAAGCCTATTTATCAATTTCTAATTCTACCAGTGACCCTCTGTGGTACCATGACTTGTCCACTTTACAGCTGAAAAAACTAAGGTTCAAAAACATCACGATCTTTGCTATCAAGGTAATGAACTCATATTCTAACACTGGTTTACTATCAAGGTTATGCTCTGTCAATTTGAAACCATGCCATCTCTCTGGGTGTAGTTAACCTCACAATTCAGAAAGAGTACGTAGAGCGGGGTGCAGAAGATTTTTTCACTGTATTCCATCCTTGGCCCAAAAAGCTGTCCAAATTCTGATTGCATGATGTCAATGGTGATTTTGGGTACAATGGCCAATTAGTTGACACTTTCGTAATCAGAAAACCTGTCCGTGGAACCCTGGTGCCGCACGTCAGTCCCAAGGGTTAAAGGCAGACATTTTCTTCCCTCTTGGTCCCATGACCCCACACTCTCTATCAATGGATAATGGCAGAATTTTTAAATTGGATTTTCTGTTCCATTCCTAAGCTACTCCACAGTGTTTTCAGACTTAGACCCCTGCCTTATTGTCATGACATTTTAAAATAACACAGAATTTTCATTCTTTTCAAAAGCACAAATACTCAGTAGATGCAAAATCGACCCTTAGAATGCCTTCTAATTCCTTCTCCTTCTAAACTGCCCACACATCTCATTACTCATTTCCTGATTAATAGAGCCAACTTAATCTGCGAGCACAACTGATAGGTTCTCCCATTTCCCACAACATAATCACATTAACATTATTTCAGCTGAAAGAAAAGTTCAGGCGTCATAGGTTTTATTGCTGTGGTGAAACACTTTATTTGCTGTTCAATCTCACACACACGCACACACAACCAATCAATTTGTTGTGAGGTGCTGATTGTGGGCATTAATTCTGGTTAAAAATAAGGGTAGGTCTGCCTTGTGGCTACCCATGAAAACAAAAGATGACTCCCTGAGACAAGATCTTGCACAAAAAATGAAATCCTGACTTTGGGAATATTGTTCATTATGCTTTTCTTAACTCCTTAGTCCTAGTAGTCATGACCCATCACAGAGAAGGTGGGAACAACAGGAGACTACTCTGCTCCTAACAACCCTCACCATCCCAAAGGACAGGAATGTGACCTCAGTACTCCAACTGCCACAGATCCCCTCCAGCCCCCAGCACAGGCTGGGCCCAGAAAGGCTAAGCTCAAAAAGTGCATGGCAGGTTCTCCATAATAATTTCCTTGATACTCAGGTATGAGCTGCTCTGAGACATAAGAAAGGTAAAAATAGGATAATCCAAAGAGAATGAGATTCCCCGGGGAGTGAAATTTGTAGGCCTCCAAAATACTTGCCTACCTCAAAGAATCTCCCTAAGTCATTAAAGTGCCAGAGATGCCACTAGCAAGCCACACCTTCAGGGTTAGGGTGCAGGTCTCATCCGCATCCTCTCTGAAGCCCAAGCATATTTCCTGGAAACGCACCAAGGTACCACATGAAGACATTGGCGCCACTCTGCAGTAAGTCCTTAATGAAACTAGAAATCTGCCACGGTTTAAACGTGCATTGGCTCTGCAAGCAGACTGCGAATATTAACTGCTCTTTTCAAGGAAATCTAAACTATAAATCTGACTGCCTGGCATAGCAGGATCACCCTGCGTGCTTTCTAGAGGTGGGCAGGGACAGTGGAAAATAAGTAACACATCTGTGCTCTGGCAGGCCATGCAGTCTGCACATCTGGACTGAGCACTATTCTCTACTGAGCCTGGAGATGTACAGGAGAATGGGAATAAGCTTCCTGCCCCCAGGAAGTTCCCATGCCACATGGAAGGGAGGTTGAGTATAAACAACGACATAGGTCATGTGTTGGGAAGAGCTTGAAGACAAAAATTCCTTAAAATTTAAATTTATATAAATATATAATGTACATAACCGCGTGTGTGTGTGTGTGTGTGTGTGTGTGTGTGTGTGTGTGTAACTATAGATGGGTGGCCAGAGCAGGCCTCTATGTAGAAGACTTTTCTAGAATGTGACAGCCACACATGGAAGGCCCAGGGCTGGCAAGTGGGCCAGGTACACCAGGTACAGACAGCTGAGTGAAGGCGGAAAAAATGGAGTAGAGAAAATCTAAACAAAGATTCGAGACCTGTATACAGGGCAAAGACATTGCAGGTCTCTTCTGAAAGATGTGCAAATCTGCTAGCTGGAGGGCCCATTTTTCTTCTGTGTAAGAGTTTTTTTTTTAATGCACAAAGAATCCAGACCAACATTGGCTTCTCAAATGCAGTAATTCTTAGCACATTAATCATTCTCAGGCTCCCTGACAAAGTCTCTGCTTGGCCAATCGTTTTTCAGGATTCTGAACCTTCTCCTGGGCCCATTTGTGTCCTCCTGGTAAAATCTAGTTTGGACAAGAACCACACACACACACACACACACACACACACACACATCCTGGATATATGGCCACCTTCCACATCTGGCCAGATTCCACTTTCTCCACTGTCTCCCAGCAATGTCTAACCACCCTGGCCTACCTTCAGCAAGAGTCCTATTAGGATGAGTTACCCAGATTGCCCTCTGCCCATGATGGTTCCCTTCACAGTTTTCTATCCACCAACTCCAGTCAACTCCTGACTCAGAATTCCTACCACCCATGCAGCATTGGGACTTGGGTCCAAACTCTTTCCTGCATGGCAAGACTTCACCAAGGTAGCCCTGCACCTGTCACAACAGTTGTCAATCAAGCCTTCCTCACAGGCACATCATAAGCACCACTGAGTAATTTTTCTTCAACACCCCTAAAAAGTAGAATTGACACAGATTTGGTCAACGTCCTTCACTGAGCTATGGAAAGTCCCTGTTGTTCCCTGAATTCTGCTTAGTCCCATTTGTCTTTTGTCTCAGTTTTGCTGCTGAATGATGGACAGAACACTCTGCCACCGACTCCTGGAGCCAAGAGCTGCACAGGACTCCAGACTGGCCTTCAGACCTCCCTGTATGGAAAGACTTGAACTGTGGCCCTCAGACCACTCCATCTCTCACATGCAGGCTTCAGGTTTCTCCTCCGCCACAGTGCTGGATGTGTGGAGAATAACAATGCTATTCTGCATCTAATCACTAATCTGCTGATGTGTAGCAACTGGCCTGCGGCTCCTCAGGCTCTTCCTGGAACTGGCATTTCATGCTCATAGCAGCAAAATTCATTTCCTGTATCAACAAAGGAAGGTTCCTGAAATGTGTCCAAACCTCCCCCCCTACACACACACACAAAGTAACACTGCTATGACTTCACATTTTTTTCCTTTACCACACATATTTCAGTATTTCTGAAAATTATGCTTAAAAATATCAACTGGATACACCGAATGTTTTCCTCATTAATCACCAATACCTTAGGAGAGGCAGCAAAATGAGGTACCTTTCCCTTGTCACTACTTTTTTCCCTTCACCTGCAGGAACAAAATGAGTACATCTCAATCCTCTGAATGCTAACAATGCAGAGCTAAAGGTACCACTTCTCCATCTCGGGAGCCTGCAGTCCTGGCCGCTTTCCTGAGGGTAAATATCAGAAACGTTCATAATGGCCTTGTTTCTTTCTTGACTTTTAAACAAAAATGCCAGCCAGATTCCCTTTCCTGTGTGTGCCATTGACACTGGCAGAAACTGTGTCCCTCCTAGAGTGTCAAAGTTTCTGAACCGAGAAGATCAAAGTGCCAATTTGAAAAAGGAGAGGATGAGAACACATGCCACATCGTTGGTTTTCAGTACAGCATGGATCCTGCGACCAAACAAGTGAAATTTAGGGGATGAGTTCTGAAGCCGAAGCTACAATGCAATTATGTGCAAGGAAAATCCAAGCTCTTTAAAGATTTCATGTTGACTCCAATTCTAAGGACAATGTTGGGGATATTAGAGAAGAAAATAATTAGGAGATGTATGTTAATTGATCTTAAGCAAGATGCAAAACTCAAAAAGCTTACTGGATAAGAATATTCCAATCCTACAGATGAAGTATTAACCATGAGTTAACACCCCTATCACCATGGGTTCTCACTCAGCGCGCCACCTGCACAACTCCTGGGACACAGGTCACAGAAACCACGCCCACAGAGACGCGAGGGTGGGGAAAAGTGCCTCAGCCACGGTGCGCATGCGCAGTCCACAACGTCTAGTGAGCGCATTCACGGCCGCTCAAAACTCACTGGTCTCCCAGAAAACACTAGGGCAAACCTCGACCTGACAGCTTTATTCTCAGTGGGTTGGGAAAAGGTAAATCTATGTAGGAAAGTTGCTGGGCATAAATGGCTTCAGGGATGGCTAATCCAGCCATCCTTGTTAAATTACATGGGAAGAACTCTCTCCGGCAGGAAGTATAGCTCAGTGGTAGGGTGCTTGCCTAGTATGCGTAAGCCCCTCGGTTCCATTGCCACCACTGCCAAAAAAAGAAAAAGAAAGGGAAAGGAAATGGAAAAGGGAAAGGGAAAAGAAAAAGAAAACCTCTCTCCTATAGAAACAAAGATATGCTATAAGAAATGCAAAATAATTTTTTAAAGTAACAGGAATTTTTAGTAAGCATGGAATATCATGTACTTACATAATATGAATTTTATATATATATATGTGTGTGTGTGTGTGTGTGTGTGTTTATATAACATGTTACAACTATATGTATTTATCTAGTGGGATGTAAATATCCCAAATGAGAAAAGCTATGGTACAGACATTCTGTGAATACTCTATAGGAATCAAATTAAGCAATGCGATCCAGGAATATAATTAACAAGAATAATTAACAGGAATATATTTCAAAAAAACATAATGAGTGAAAGATAAAGGTTATTAAAATATACCTGCACTATTGATTCCATTAATATCAACCTATTTAAAAAAAAAAACCCACCCACACTCATGCTAAGCCCTGATTGGGTCTGGGCATATCACACACACAGAGAGACGGTAAAACACAAAAGACACACAGTGAGGATTCATACCAGCTTCATGTACAGGTTGCCCCAGGGGAAGAAAGAAACGGAATGGTTTAACATAGTAGTGGCCAATCTATGGCCCAACGGTGCAGCATGTTGTTTGTATCACTGAAAGGTTCAACAGTCCTTGCTGGTCTAAGGGATACAATGGCATGTAACTGTATCTAAAGCTGCTTCCTTTTACTTTTCTTGAGAAGCCTGAAGCCAAGATGGCAAAATGTTAACTAACATTTGTTCAGTCTGGGTGGTGGGTACATGATAGTCTGTTCACTAATTGTTCTGAACTTTTTGGTAAATCTGAAATATTTCATACATTTTTATAAAAGTTAACAAAAGCATAACAGATGCTGATGCCTTCAGGAAATTACAGGGTTGGGGGCACAAAAAAAAGGACTCCTAAGTCTCTATTTCCCCCAGGACAAGCCCCATGTGTGTACCATCCCAGCATAACAATGACCATTCGGACTTTCACTCTCATCAGTGACCAGGGCATGAGTTGGGAATGTTATGCGACTTGGTGGGAGAGTCCCAGCCTGGCATCCACAAGGCCCTCACTCCCTCCTCAGCAGTAGGTAAAAAACAGTACCCAGGACAATTACTTCATCCTGCTGAGCCTGGGACTTCATCTGTAAAACAAAGACGACAACACCACAAGCTTCAAAGAGTTACTGAGATGGTTAACCAAGAAGATGGGAATTACACATTCATTACTCATGTGATCAGCAAACACTGCCTACTTTAGAATTAATAGGTCCTGCAACAAACACATTCACAAAACAGAACTGAGACTCTAAGGTAAGAGAACAAAATTTTATGTGGCCAAACATCAAGCACTGAACAGTCACGAAATGGTCATCCTTTAGGAGTGGGAGTTTACCGGGGCAAACTCTGGTCCATAGAAGTAAGGGTCTTGACCACGTCCGCAGAAATGCACTGAAAGACCCAAGGGCCTGAGACCAGCCTCTGGATGGTGGCCAAGCCAATTCAGGAACTTTATTCAGCTCTTGGCTCCATCATTTCCTCGACTGGTCTCAGGAAGGACTTGTAAGCCATTCTCCCACGGAAGAAACATCACTTGATGGACAGGGTGAACCATCAGTGATGATGGAAGAAGAAAATAAAATCCCTGCACTCATGTGTTTAATGGAAGGAAACAAGACCCAGGAGACAACGAACCAAAACAAGGAACCAAGAATGCAATTTTGTGATGTGACAACAACTTGGAGGCAGAGTGAGCTAAACAGCTCAGGCCTGGCCTGGTGGGGACCTCGGTGTGCAAGTGGGCAGAGTCCCCGAGACAAGCACAGTCCAGCTGTGGCACCACCTGTGCCTCTGTGCATCTGTTTTGACCTCACTGTGAGTAACAGAATCCTAATGTTACTGGGGCAGCAATGTGCCCCATCACTAGCCATTCAACAAACCCGTTTCCTTTTATCCCAGGCATAGAGGCAGATATCAGTCTGCAATCTTGCAGACATGTGACTGAGCTCAGCCAACAGCTCATAAGTGAATGACACAGCCACTCCCAGGCTCCCCCCACCCCACCCTGAACACCACTCACACATGGCTCTTCACTCTAGGTCACCTCCAAGCCCCACATGAAGGACCTACTGACAACAAGGAACATTTGCCCTGGCCTCTCACAGAAAAATAAAGGCCTATGATAGTAAGTCATAAAATTTGGAGGTGTGATTATTATTGCTACTACCAATATGGTAATTCACCAAGAAGATATTTCCCCACTCCTTCCCTCCCTCCCTTCTGAAAGTGGAGGTGACCAAAGATCTGGAGCCAAAGTCACCTTGTAAGGCTCATAGCCAAGCACTTTTAAAGGGGTTGATTCAACTAGCAGGTGTATTCTTTGGTGCCTTGCCCTTCCTCTTATTCTGGAATAAGAACTTGATGGCTGGATCTTTAGTAGTCAACCTGTAATCTTGAGGATGAAGCTTCTTTCCAATGATGATGGAACAGAAATAACCCATTTCTCATGTCTTTACAAGGGGAGCCTCCATACTAATCCTAGATTCCCTATTTTAAAAATCCTTTTTCATTAGATAATAAACCCACAATATGTTTGTGCTGCACTACCAGGAACTCTCTTACTACCAGCCAGATTCACCTCTTTACTAATAACATGGCCATAAAGACACTCCATGTAGCCTGGAGGGACTGTGTGGAACTGAAGAGTGGTGGTAGGTGGGGTGGATCATGGAAGTAATGCAGAGCCATTAAAATTGTGACCATAAAGACTAGCCAACTATTTAAAACTGTACCTACCGTCCAAAAATGAGTATTTATAATGTGACTGCACAGTTAATAAAAACCAGAAATTTATACCATGGGACTCACCCCTTAAAGAGAAAATTTTGTGTCTGGCCAGTCTACAAAGGAGTATTACATCACACTGCACAACCATGACCACCTCGCGGCAGGTAGAAGGCCAAACGAGACATTTCATTCTATGTACAGAATCAATACAACTAACAAGCAGTTCTAGGTAGGCGACAGTTCCAAGCAGAGACACATCACCTGCTGTGGACCAGCAAGGTGATACAGCCAGAAGCAGGAGTGTTACAAGTTCGAGGCCAGCCTGGGCAACTTACTGAGACATGGGATCTCAATTTAAAAAAAAAAATAGCACTGGGAATGTAGCTCAATAGAATTGGACTCAATCACCAGTAACACACACACACCCCCCACATACACACATGCACACACAAGCCAGTCTTGAAGCTCGAACTAGAAGACAAACATGACTCCTCAGGCCATGTGATTGGTATGTGTCTGCTGAGTGAAGGAACAGAGGGAAAGCATATTTTTTTAAAGCCTGAACAAAAGAATAAGAAAGGGCAAATTGCTCTATCAAAAGTAAGGAAAGAAAGTGCAATTGTCAATGGAAAAAAATTAAGCTTATTTTTCCTACTGTAGAAATGATTTAATTGCTCCATAAAATACACAGGGAGAAGCCCATCAGGTAGGAGTGATGGGCTGGGCTGGCTGGAGTGCTCCACTGTGCAGCACTTGGAATAATCTTTATGGAGAAGAACTGGATAAGGGATTTGTTAAAAATGAACTACACAAGAGCTCTCTGATTCCTAGATTATAAATCCCTGTAATTAGAAACAGAAAAACTCCTTTGCCTTTATTATCAATTCCCAGGCCTCATGATTTAACAGTCATTTGCCACATCAACCACCCCACGAGAATGGCCAGCAACAGCAATTTTTTCACTTTGTGACCCACCCAGGGAGAACATTATGAGAACATTTATTGCTAGGAAACAAGGAAGAGCAAGCCAAGTCAAGGGACCACAATTATGAGTCGTTCTTCAGTTAGAATTCCTCCACATTATATATTCTGCACCTGAACACGGAAGATGAGTCTTGAAAAGGTGCTGCACCCCACCATTGTGGGCCAAATGGGAGGTTCAGTTCGGTTCAGTTTAATTTGGATGGTTCTCTGGAGTCTCCTCCACTCCATGGTGGCTCATAATAGTAGACACTGTAATCATCATGTTTATCATTAGAAACGTAGTTCTAAATAATTGGACTTCACCTCCCAGATAGTATGTTTCAACAAACATGAGGCATGCTGATGAGTCAAGCC
Organism: Dasyprocta punctata; assembly: GCA_004363535.1. Lineage (NCBI taxonomy): Eukaryota > Metazoa > Chordata > Mammalia > Rodentia > Dasyproctidae > Dasyprocta > Dasyprocta punctata. The sequence continues at coordinate 89,965 of RJWM01002010.1, read as the reverse complement.
TAGGCACTAGAAATCTTCTGGTGTTGGTAATTTCTCCAGGTCCCTGGAAACCATGATCTCACTTGGGCTCGAGGTGGGAGGGGAATGAGCTCAGTCAGGCAGGCTGCTGGACACAGCTTTGCTTTCAGCCTGACCACATCCCTGAGATCACATCCCTAAGTCAGCTCCCTGGAGCCACAGGTTCCATGTCCATGGATCCCACTGAGGGCAGATTAGAAATACTCAGGAAAAAAAAAAACCCTGAGTTTGTATGAAGTATATTCAGACCTATTTTATCATTAGGCTCTACTCAATGTATGACAACTATTTACACACCATTACCATTATTGTAAGTAATCTAGAGATCATTTAAAGTATACAAGAGTATGTGTGCAGTTTCTATGCAAACCTTTTATATAAGGAACTTGAGCATCCATTGAATTTTGTGTCCACAGAGGTCCCAGAAACATCTCCCTTGGATATGGAGGACAGTTACTGTATGTGCTATAAATTTCTGAAGAAAAATGAGTATCAGGGCTGAGCATGGTGACACATGCCCATAGTCCTAGCACTCTGGGAGGCTGAGGCAGGATGATTGCAAGTTTGAGCCCAGCCTGGGAAACTTAGCAAGACCCTGTTTCAAAATAAAGGGAGGTTGGGGATGTAGTTCAGTTCGGGCACCAATACCACCACCAAAAAAAAAAAAAAAAAAAAAAAAAAAACCCAACAAGTCATCATTAAATTGTATCAGCAGCTCCACTAATGCCCAAAGTAAAATACTGATGTTATTGAAAACTGAATGTAAGCCTCCATGTCCTGCTTTATTTTCCACAGGGGAAGTTTCACATTTAGGTCCTTGAATCCTGGGCCCAAACTGTCTTACCTTGTATAACCACAGACTTCTGATCATCTCAGTCTCCAATTTTAATGATGGAACGGAAAGGGAGGAAGCTTGTAATTGTAATGTAGAAAGAAGGAAGAGGTCCAAAAGAAAGGGTAATAGCCAAAAATAGTTCTTGGCAGAAAGCACATAAAAACTACTGACTCCCCCTAGGCCCCAAGTGCATGGGAAGACACTCCCACAACCCCTGTAAATTTTCCCAGGTCCCACAAAAATCACAAGACTTTCAGTGCTTCTCCGTTTGTTAAATTGCACAAACCATTTCTATTGGCACATGCATTAGTGAGTCATTTTGCCACTTGAATACAGTGACTCAACACTGAAGGAGATGACAAACTGTTCTACTCCTTACCTCCTAGAAAAGGAAACTAAGCTAAAAGATAGAACGACTTGCCCAAGATGTAGCCAGTTATGAGCCTGAAAGAACTCAGTCCATTACCATCAGCCTGCCCAGGCGTCCCCATTCCCCAGTTTCAACACAGCAGCCTCACTATGCTCCTCCTGAGGTTGCCAACAGCCTTCCAGATCAGTGGAGAGCAGTGGTCAGTAGCACACGGCCTTTGGAGCCAGCCAGACTTGATCTAAATCCCAACACCAGCACTCATCAGCTGTCAAGTAAGGAAAAATAACCACCTTGAACTCAGTTTCCTTATACACTGAATAGGGACACTAGTCCTTTCCTTAGAACTGCAATTGATACTATACACTAACATTAATGAGGAACACTAACCAGCCTGACGGCGTGACAGCCAGCTGGCTACACGTGTTTCGTGAGTGTTCTCTTAGTCCATTTTCCAGTGCTACAACATAAATTTAGGACCAGGAAACCCAGAAGCAATGAAGTTTACTTGGCTTACCATTCTGGAAGCTGGACAGTCCAAGAGCATAGTGACAGCATCTAGCCAAAGCTTACAAGCTGCATGATCTCAGGCAGAAAAGTGAAAGGGTGAGAGAGTGTGTGCAGGAAACTTTGTTTTTATAACAAAAGCACATCCACGAGAACTAACCCAGTATGGGAGAAAGAACCACTCTCTTGAGAATGTGCTGTTCAATTCATGAAGGCATTCCTCTACCACCTAAATCACCCCTCACCATATCACTGCGGTGGGAATCAAGGTTCCAACATGCGGACTTTGAGGAGACACATCCAACCATCGCAAATAGATAGGAGAAAATTCATCTTTGTTGCCATTTCCAAAGCCTCATCACCAAAAGTATTTGACAAGAGATCTTCATTCACCTCAGTGTAATGCAGAGAAAGGGGTAGCTTTATCTATTTTCACCCATACTTAATCATATACATCTTGACAGGCTTATGAGTATTTAGCCCTAGAGAAGAATGTTCTCTCTCTCTCTCTCTCTCTCTCTCTATATATATATATATATATATATATATATATATATATATATATATATAAGCTTAAAGGCTTTCTTCATGGTATTTCATGACATTCACATATTAAAACTGTATCTGCTTAAAGCACAGCCTTTTTTGCTCAGCAACAATGAACAAAGCATGTGTGTGACCCCTGTCCCAAATGAAGGACTACCCAGTTATGTGTGGCTCATCTCTAATGACCTTGAAAAACAGATTATCAGATCCACCAGTAAGCACCCCTGAGCACTGGCCATCTACAGCATTCCGGATCATTCAAATCAAACAAATTAATGACAAATGTAAATTATGCAACCCAGAAATTCAGGTTTATAATGTAGGTGCGTCTTTGTCCTCATGTGCCCAGGACACTCAGTATAATTACCACTAGTGCCCTTTTCACTCAGAAGAAGTATCCCCTGTGGCCCACACATGCCATGTAACTTCACTTCTGATTACTGTACAGCAAATACTCCCAGGTAAAGAAGAGTCCTGGGTAAAAAAAAGTGTGAATGAATCTTGACCTAACTGTGTCACATTGGTTGGGCAACTTAGCTGTCATCTCTGAGAATTCAGTTCCTTGTATTAAAAAGTGGAAATTATAGTAACTGCTTTGCAAGGTTATTTTAAACAACAGAGATGTGTGTCCTACAGAAAGCCTGGGATATCTGTGCCCTATAAATGCAAAAATGGTGATGACTGTAAAGATGGGGATCTCATCACTTCACCTCCCCTTATCTGTAACAACTAGCATATGTGCATCACTGTACCCTTGACAGGATGCTTTCCTACACATGATGATGTGTGATTTCTAAACTCAAAAGGTGGACAGGGACCCAGTGAGTCTCCTCCACCTCTGCCCTGCTAAGATTCTAGTGTTTAACAACTCACTGGTTGTATACCTGCCAAACCTTCTGGGGTGGGGGTGGGGGGACAGCGTCAGCCACTGAAAATACCCTTGTCTGTACTATAGAATTGTGTTGTGTTGCTACCTGATTGCTCTCACATCTCCTACATGCAGAATGAATATCATTTCTACCTTAGGATGGTAACTGCAGGGTGCTAACAAGACGCTTCATTCTGAAGGTGATTAATTAGTACATTTATCACTAGAGCAGTTTTTGGCCTAGCATGTGCTAGTGATAGTTAAGTGTTAGATATCACCAACATCATTAATAATGGTAGACATGTGTATGGATTTCTGAACTACACAAGCTAGAGAATTCCTCCTCTCACTTGCCACATAATCTTGGTGCATTGCTTTATTTTTCTAATAAGGTATCACCATCTATAAAGTGGTAATAGTATTACCTAAGAGTGTTAGTGCAAGAATTAAATGGGTAAATATATGTACAGTGCTTAGAACAGTGCCTAGCACATGATGGAATACAGTAATTGGTAACTTGTTTTACTGATGCTACTAATCACAATGTTATTGTCCCTCAATACAGAACTTAGTCATATAACTTAATATATTAATAGTGTAATTCAGTTTTATATAATATATTTTGTTTTAAATAAAGGAAATACAAGATTATAATCCTTGGGGACTAGCCAAGGTGGAGTAAGCTCACGAAGCCTGTTTCTCCCACTGATTTCAAATGAGATTTATATGCAGAATACAGAAATCGACTATGGAGGACCTAAGAAGTAAGCAGGATCAGGTACATTGTGAAGAAAGTAAAAACTTGAAGAAATACACATTGAGTAATCTCCTGGATTAAGTTTTCCTCTTTCGTCTCCTGGATTTGATGCAAAGGAGGGCCAAGTCAAGGAAGTACCCAATGGGAGGAGACAAATGTCTGGGCCAGATGACTGGGATATTGGACTACTCAAGTCCAAGGGCATGATAACCATCCAAAGAATATATTTTCTTTCTTTTCTCTCTTTGTCTCCCTGTCCGCTTTAAGGCCAGCCCTCGTCATGAGGCTACAATGCTGCTAGACAATATAAGCTTCTAAAACCATAGGAAATAAACCCTCTTTCTTGCCAAAGGAACTGTGAACGAGGGACAATGCAGTTTAAAAGTAGATGAAGCTGTTGAATTTTGTTTCCTTTATTTTTCTCTTGCTGCTTCGCCCTGAGGGAGCCCCAGCCACAAGGAACTGCAAACAAGTACCTGTGGTACAGAAGGGTAAAATGGAGGCCATCTTTCTTTCAGGACAGCTGGGGAAAGGGAATCCAGGATCAAAACTATGAAAGAAATTCCAGAGAGTAAAGTTGGAAAAAGAAATCCTGTAAATCTGTGTATGAGTCACCACAGTCCTAGGTTCCTCCACGAGATGTTCATGTGTGAAACCCTCAAAGAAGCATGGCTTCAGAAAGTCGCTACAAGTTAAAGAACCAATAGGTCGCACACTGAGTAGTATATGAGCATTCAGTTTTTGAAAACTAAAATTTACAGGTTAAAAGGTTCATGAGGCTGGCCGTAATGGCACAGGCTTGTAATCCCAGCTACTCAGGAGACTGAGGCAGGAGGATCACAAGTTGGAAGCCAGCCCAGAAAATTTGGCAAGACCATGTCTCAAAATAAAAGAAAATAAACAATGGCTGGGGATGTAGCTGAGTGCTCCTAGTTTTAATCCCCAATCCACTGGCAGATGAGGAGGTTCATCAAACCCCAAACAACATAAACTCAGAGAAAATTATATCCAGTAATCAGACTTCTTAAAACCAAAATTAAAGAAAAAACAGCAATTAGAATGAGAATAGATTTCTCATCTCATGTGATAGAGGCTAGAAGACAATAGATGAAGCTTTGGAAATAAAGATTAAGTAAAATCTCAGGGAAGGAATAGAAAGAAATTCATCACCAGAAGATATTCTCTAAAATAAATGCTAAAGAAAGTTCTTCAGTTCAAAGGAAAATGATGCCAAAAGAAAACTTCAAGAAAAAAGAAAAACCTACAGAAATGGGATGTATCTGGGTGACTGTGATAGATTATTTGTCTCTGTTTAAGTTCTTTATAATTAGAATAGCTACTGAGAGCAAAAATAAAAGTGGAAACTTTTATTGCATGTATATATAATACATACAATTATAAAAAAGAAACAATAAAAATTTATTTGGTTGTAGAGCTTCTAAATTTTATTCAAGAGATAAAGTACTATGCTGAAGTAGATTTTGAAAAGCAGATAAGTATACTGTAATCCCTAGACACACACAAACACACACACACATACACACACACACACACACACACAGGGGCAAAGGGACCAAAAGTTAATAGACACACTTAAATAGAATATTAAAAAGATCAAGCAATCCAAGAGAAGGTATTATAAGAAAGAGTGAACAGAGGAACAAAAATCAGAATAAACTAACAGAAAGCAAATAATAAACAGTACACCTAAACCCAACTATACCAATAACTACAATAAATAAGTGGTTCAAACATATCATGCAAGACAAAGATTTTCAGACTGGATTAAAATAATGAGATATGAGTATATTCTTTCTATAAGAAAAACTTATAAATTATGACATAGATAAGGTCAAGTTAAAAGAATGTTAAGAGATACAACTTGCAAAAGAAGCTAGATAAAAATATCAAAGTAAAACTCAGAAAAAGGACATCCAGAAACCAAGAGGCTTGTCACATAATGATAAAAGAATAAATTTGCCAAGAAGTACTAATAATACTAAATACAAGTTTCAAAACACATGACACAAAAGTGAATAAAATTGAAAAGAAAAATAGGGCAAATCCAACTCTGAGTTGGATGGAGATATTAACAAGCCTCTCTCAGTAATGAATAAAGCATGTAGACAGAAACTGGCAAGGGTGTAAAAGTCCTGAATAATACCATAAATATTTCTTCCTGATTAACAGCTATGGAAAACTCTACTTAACCATCATCAGAGCAGAGTCTTTTCAAGTATACATGGAACATTCAATAGTATATACTACAATTGGCACATAAAACAAACCCTAAATTCTTTGAAGAACTGAAATCACATAAAGTATGCTATGTGACTATAATGGTATTACAGTTTATATCTAGACATCCTCCAATGCTCATAGGTGGGGCTTTTGGGAGGCAGTTGGATAATGGGTGTGTGTATACAGCTAAATGTGATGTTGAGAGGTAAAGCCTGGTTGGAGGAGGTGGGTCACTGGGGGCGTGGCCAAGAAGGGTTTATCTCCCTCCCCACTCCCTTGGTTGCTCTCTGTTTTCTGCCAGCTACCTCAAGAGCTCTTTTTTCTTTGCTGTGCCCCTCTGCCTTGGAGCCAGCTGACTAGGGACTGAAAACTCTACAAACTGTGAGCCAAAATAAATCTTTCCTATTACATTTACGAGTGTTGGGTATTACGTCTCAGCAGCAAGAACATACCTAAAACAAATAGAAATAAAGTAGATATCAGTATCAGAAGATTCCAAAACATTTGGAAAGTAAACAATGCACTTGTAAATAGCCCATGAATCAAAAAGAGGTAAATTAGGAAATATCTTGAATTAACTGAAATGCAAACACAACATATCAAAAATCTGTGTACCACAGTTGAGAGAAATGTATGGTATTAAATATTTATATGATAAAGACAAAAGATCTAAAATCAATAATCTAATATTTCACTTTAAAAATAAGAAAGAAAAAGAGAGTAATGAATCCAAATTTTGTAGAGAAAGAACAAGAACAGGAATTAATAAAACTGAAAACAGAAAAACACAACAAAAAAATCAATCAAACCAAAAGATTTTCCTTTAAAAATTACTTACAGAACTGATAATTCTGTAACCAGGGTGCCCAACATGGGAGGGGGCACAAAATATTAGTATCATAAATGAAGGAAAAGACATCACTATGGACCCTACAAATATTAAAGGGCTAATAAAAAAATACTATGGGGTTAGAAGTATAGATCAGTGGTAAAAAGCTTGCCTACCATGCCCTGGATTTGATCCCTATCATTGTAAAGAAGGGAGGAAGAGAAAGAAAAAGAAAACGAAACAGAAGAGAAAAAGAAAAAAAAGAAGAAAAAGAAAAACAATACTACCAACAATGTAAAATCTATCTGTGTGACTACTTATGTTACATCCAATTTTGTGATGGAGAAAGTAAATACGTAAATATTTAGAACCTATGATTTCTATCATAACAATTCTACTTTGCTATTATGCTGCAAAAATAGCCATAGATAATGGTAACAAATAGACATGGTTGTGCTCCAGAAAACTTTATTTACAAGAAAAAGTTGCTATTCTGTGGGTCTTAGTTTTCTGATATCTGCCTTAGATGAAACAGACCAATTCCTCAAGCGATAAAAACTATCACTGGGGAAGAAACAGGTTATCTGAAAATATTCTAGGTATGTACTAGGGAAATTGAACTTGTAATTCAACTTTGCAAAAAAAGAAAATTGAAGATCTAGGCAGTTTTACTAATTAATTTTACCAAAGATTTAAACAACAAATAATACCAATTCTTTGCCCTACCTTTCACAAAACTGAAGACAAGGGAACACTTTCCAATTCAGTTTATTCTGAAGATTTCATTTATATCAAAACCAGACAAAGGCATTGAAAGTTATACATTGTTGGTAGAAAACGATATTAATATGCCTTGTAAACACAGACACAGAAATCTTCAACAAACTATTAGCAAGTTGAATTCAGCCATATATAATAATTGCAGTATTAATCACAACCATTTAGTACTTGACCTAGGAATGCAAAACTGGCCCAACGCTCAGAAATCAATGTAATGCATTCTAACGTGCTAAAGAAGAAAAATCAAATGACCAACTCAATAGATGCATAAAAATCATTTGACAGAGCCAGGCATGGTGGCGCACACCTTTAATCCCAGCACTCGGGAGGCTGAGATAGGTGGAGCATTGTGAGTTCGAGGCCAGCTTGGGCTACAACGTGAGCAAGGCCAGTCTGAACTATACAGTACAACCCTGCCTCAAAAAAAAATAGGGCCTGGAGTTTGGCTCAGTGGCTTAAGCACCTCCCTGGCAGGCACAAGGTTGTTGAGTTTGATCCCTGGTACTGCGAAAAAAAAAAAAATTTGACAAAATTCAACATCCATTCATAAATAAAAACAACAACGACTTCAGCAAACTAGAAATAAAAACGAGTTTTCCTGATCTGAAGCAATGAATCCTACAACTAACATCACACTGAAGGGGAAAAAACAGCATGAATGTTTTTCCATAAGGTCAAGAACAGGACCAATCTCATGTTCTCACTACTGAAAGTATACTGAAAGTCTTGGTGAGAGCAATAAAGCAAGACAAAAATAAATAAAAAGATTGAAAAGGAATATAATTATATTGACTGATGACATAATTAGTTGCACAGAAAATCCTAAAAAATCAACAAAAATTTTATAAAATGTTTAAAACTATTCAGTAAATGTAACAAAATCACAGAAGACAATATGAAAACAAACAAACAAACAAAAAGATTCTATGGCTATAAACTAGCAGTGAATAATTGGAAATCAAAAATTTTTAAGTAATATATTTCAATAACTGCAAAAGTTTAAACACTTGGGGAATATATACACATATATGTATTACTATAAGCTGAAAACTAGTTTTAAAATACTAAAGAAGACTCAAATAAATGAGGAAATAGACCTATGTATGGAGTAGAAGATAAATATTGTTAAGATATGGGTTTTTCCCAAATTGAGCTACAAATTTAACACAATTCCGATCTAGCTATTACCACACTTCTGTTCAAATTGACAACTCTAAAATGTATGTGGCAAAGGTAAAATAAAGAACTTTTAAAAAATCAACAATAAGAAAAAACTAGTTTTTAAACATGGGTAAATGATTTGAATAAACATTCCATCAAAGATATGTAGATAGCCAAAACATGAAAAGATATCCAACATTATTAGTTATTAGGAAGCTGAAACTTAAAACCATAGTAAGATACCTCTATATGACTATTAGCATGGCTAATGTCAAAAAACTGACAATGCCAAGATTTAGCAAGAATATAGAACAACTCTAACCATCATACACTGCTGGTGGGAATATAAAATGGTACAGATGCTTTGGAAAACAGTTTTGCAGTTTCCGATAAAGTTAAATATATACTTTGATGGGATCTGTAATCCCATTCGTAGGTATTTACCCAAGATAAATGAAAATGTATGTTCACACAGAAACTGGAAACAACTCAAAAGCCTTTCAACTGGTGAATGGTAAAACAAAATGTTGGCCTTCATACAAGGTCATTCTGCTAAGCAATAAAAAGGAACAGACTGGCAGCAACATGGGTGAATCTCAAATGCATTATGCTAAGAGAAAGAAGCAAGGCTCACACACTGCACACTGCATGAATCCACTGATATTACATTTGAGAAGACAAAAACTGTGGAGAAGGCTAGGGAGGGTTAGGGCCTCCAAAGGGGTGGCACAGGGGAATTCTGAGAGTTTACAGAAACTATATCTTGATTGTGGACATGGTTACAGGAGTCTATGCATGTGTCCAAACTCACAGGGAGATTTCTTTTGACTGTATATAAATTTAAGTGGATTTTTCTTTTCTAAAAAAGAGGGGCTATATAAATGTTCACAGAAAAATGCCTAGTATTAACTATGTACCGGGCACTTCTCATTGAGAAGGAAAAGCAAAGACAGTAATTTCTTCCCTCAAGTTCCAAGACAGTTCTATGTGAGTCAAAAATTCTTTGTAAGATCCAAACTGGGGAACCCACTGCACTACATGGTTACTAAGTAAACTTATTAACAATACAGATTCCTAGGCAAGGCAGACCTAGGACCCCACAGACTTCTTATGGGACTCCAGAAAAGTAACTCCCATTTCCTTATTTCCTTCCTTAAAAAGGAAGTAATGCTCCTACCTAGCTGTGTGGTTATGGGAATTAATATAAGGCTCCAGGGCAGCAGTTGGCATCTGTCCTAGAATGAAATGGACACAGTTATTCCATTTGTCACTGCGGCCGCATAGTGCTTGGGGCTGTCTAATAAATCTTGGTTTGCTTGATGCAAACACTCCAGTGTGTTCCAAGGAGCCCAAATTTGCATAATAAGTAGCATACCAAATATAAGCAATACATGTGGGGGAGATTATTCTTGTGCTAATAATCCATAATGTGTCAGAGTGCCTCCTTGTCTCACAGTGAGAGCAGTCGCTGATAGAGCTGGAGCTAATTGTTATTCGTATTAATATTAATAAACCTTAACATGTCCATACTGCTGTGCAGCTGAGAAGCACTCTCAGATCCATTAGGTCCTCACCTCATCATGACAAGTCAGGGAAACTGTTCTTTGCAGGAAAGCAAGGTGACAAACGTCTGTATGCAGAAGGCATCATCATTTTTAATTGTATTAGTACCAAGCATAGCCCACCACTGCAGTCAGGTGGACTAGGAGATTCACAAATGTTCAACGCAAACCCAGAAGACAAATGTGGACCTACAACCACAGGTGTCACTGAAGCCTTCCCTGCTTGGAATTCTCCACCTACTCTAAATTTAGGATAATGCATCATTAATCTAGCAAACATTATGAATCACTTTTTTTTTCCTTTTGGACAATGCCAGAGATGGAAGTGAGGACCTTGCACACACTAGGAAAGCGTTCCACCCATAAGCTATACCACCCAGAGCTGTACCACTTTTCACACAGAACTCAAGGGCCCTGCCCTCAAGACGCTCAATATTCTAGTTGGGTATGGGATGTACACCTGTAATAGTATCATGCTGGGAGGCTGAGACAAGAAGATCGTAAATTCAAGTTCAGCCTGGGCAACTCAGCAGCTTAGGAAATCCTATATCAAAATAAAAATAGAAGGGCTACCGAGGAAGCTCAGCCTCAACCCCCCAGTAGCAGAAAACAGGAGCAATAGTGCAGTGGTTCACAGGCCCCACAGGGTGGGCCTGCTGTACACCATGGGCCTTAATCGGCTAGACGATTAGTACTGAGAAAAGGAAGGCCCACACACTCACACCGACCACATGATTTGTGCCCAGTGCCAGAACTCAAAAGCCTGCCGCAATGTCTTCCCCAAGACGGCATGAACCCAGGGTGGCTGCGACTTCACCGAGCTCACATTATCACAGCTGTTTCCCTACCATCTTGCAGAGCATGCTGTGGAAGGATGACATGTGGTCAGAGGCAGAAAAACAAAAGACCAAACAATAAACAGCTGCAGCCAGAAACAAGTGATTGAGGAAATATGACAAAGATAAATCCAGTCCCCATCAGAATGCCCTTCTCTTGGGCCAGCCTAAGCAGCCAGTTCACACTCTGGATCCTCACAGCAAGAAGGCCACACAATTCCTGCTGTGTCCCTCTCAGGTGTGTGCTGTCAGTTCCATCCAGGCAAAGAAAACAAGAGAGGCAGATAAACAAAGCACCCGCCCAGCCTCTCTGCCCTGGGAATTGTCAATATTAGCTGCAGGACATGCTTGTTTTTCCCCTTGCACTCTTGGAACACGCTGAATTCACCTGCACCAGGAAACTTTTTTCCCTGGGAAATAAGCAAACGCCCCTGTGAGCTCAAGAGAGCTTTGATGAGCACAACCAGTCCTCCTCTGTTGAACAAAACACACAGATGGTCACTCACAACATCACACCCACTTCCAAGGTAAAAGTCACCTATAAAGGGGCAAACAAACCAGGAGAACAGCACCACAGCCTCCTCCCAGGAATCTTGAGTCCTCTTCTTCAAAAAGAAAGGCATGGTATATCTAGCAACAGCTCTGGCCCTCAGCTCCAGTCTCCCCACAGGTAAGAGCAAGAAAAATGGGCCTCGCTGGTGATGGAGACTCCATGGTGGTTGAAAAGCAGAGGCAGCTGAGATAGTATCTTCAAGTGACTCACGAAGGCATCCAGTTCTGTGCCTCTGTACATCTCCTTTGGAAATGGTTTTATAAATATTTTGATGAATCAACATGTCAGGATTCATCTGTGCATTCACGCTAAGCCTTCAGACAGTGACGATGTATTGAGCTTCCCGCATCTAAATACACCAGGGTGCATCAGAGCTTCCTTCTGTGCAGTGCTTAGTTTTGTTTTCCAGTCGCCTCCTGTATACACATGTAACTTCACCTGATCCTATCCCAACAGCCCTGTGAGGAACACCAGGTAGGGACTGTTGTACCCATTCCACAGATAAAGAATCAGAAACAGGCTACATGTTGCACAAACTTATACAATTTGTTAAATCACAGGTCTCCACACTTGTAGGTTGAACATGTCCTCCCGCACTGCCCAGAGAAGCCACTGGATTGGTGAGAGATTTGCAAAGGATCCACCTCTCATGATCTCTTATGTTTTAAAAAAAAAAAGCCTTTGCAGCCAAGAAGGAGCACAGATCCTTCTAGGCAGCCCTAGGGTTCTCCATACTGTTGCACACTTAATCATCCAAGTAGTTAATTTAAATAGAATACCAATGCCTGGGTATCACCTAGACATTCTGATCTAACTGGATTGGGATAAGGTCTAGTAAATATTTTACTAAAAGTTCTTTCATCCTTGAAAACCTCTAGCCTCCAGCCCTATTAGGTAATAAGAATAAGTAACAGAGCTGACTACAACACTTGAGTGATAATCCTTAAAGAGTGAGGAAGCACAGGGAGATTCCAATTACAAAATCCAGTCTGTCTGTCACCTATAGCACAGTGACACTGAGAGCCAGGGCAGATGACAGTGAAGGAAAACTCAAACTTATTTACAACAAAGCAGATCACCAAATGCAAATTAAAACCCTGCACACTGTTTCAGTGCTAAAGGGATGAAAAGTGGAGGTCAAACCATCCTGCCTCAGAAGCAGGGGCTTTGGCAGAGCCTAACTGTGCCAGATCTATGCCCCAGCATCGGTCTCCATTTCTTATCTCAGGCAGGAACTAAGGAAAGAGAAATCAATTGTATGGACACTGCTGAATTAAGGATTTTTACTGCTTGTCAGAACTGCAGGTCTGCATTCATTTGCATACATTTGCACTGTATTCCCTGTAGAATGAATGCACAGGGATCCAGAAAAAGCCTCGCTTACACTTTCATATTCCTACTGCCTTCTGCAGAAGCTGCTCCTATGATTCATTCAGGGGTGACCAGGATGAACCCCTGTGTTATTGGTGACTCTTGGAAAGAACTACATTTCTAGGGGGCTCTGTGGTGTGTGCAGGACCATGAGTCTCCTTGGCAAATGGTTCAATTGCACTTGTGTGTAGTCACACACTGTAGTTTGGATCCAGAACATAAGCCAAAGGTTGATTCATTAAAGACAGTCCCCAGGGTGGGGAATGATTGAGCGTTTAAGAGGGGAACCTAGTGGAAGGTTCTTAGGTTACTGGATTCCCAAAAGGGACAGTGGGACCCCAGAAACTTCCTCTCTCTTTTACTTGCTGGCCATGAGGTGAGCAGATCTGCTCTACCCTGCCCACCCTCCATGATAGGCTGTTTCACTGTAAGCTCAAGGCAACACAGCCAGCCAATCACGGACTGAAACTGCCAGAACTGTGAGCCAAAATAAACCTTTCATCAACTAACTGTCACAGACCTTTTGTTATAGTGACAGAAAGCTGACTCAACATGGTAGTGAAAAATACATTCAATTCTCAAAAATACCTACCAGGGAAGGAGTGCTTTTGCGATGGGTAAAAGGAAATGATTAAGTAACATTTTAAGACAGTTTTGGAAATGGCTACAAGCCCAGAAGGCACCTTTCCTCCCCTCCCCTCTTCTCCTCTCCCCTCCCTTCCCATCCCTTCCCCTCCTCTCCTTCCCTTCCTCAGCCACCAAGATGAGCAGAGAGGGCTCATCACTGTTTTATTTCAGTGATAATGAGGGACATACTGATATGTCTGTCAAAATATTTTAGACTACTAATCATCACACAGTTAATGGGAACAGGACAGAAACCAATGCACTGGAAGATATGCCTATGTTACCCGTCAAAACCAAGGGCAAATATTTCTCCAATTATTCTTTAAGGGAAAATATCCAGCCAGTTAAAAGGCTGCCATCTAAGTTGCTTCCACTTTTGGCTAATAATATGAATAATGATGTATTTACTTGTGAAAGGGTTAGCCTGAGGTACCAAAGTAATACATAGCACAGCTGAAAATGCGTTTCTCACTGGAAACAGGTAGCTACCTGGAGATATGGACCGAAGAATTATCTTACAAACTATTTCTCAAAACACCTTGGGGTGCTTGTTAAAAATGCCAGTCTCCAACCAACTGCAGATCTAATGAATCAGACCAGTGGGCTGCAGGATGGAGTTGCATTTTATAATCTCCCTAGGTGGGTGCCTTGTCTGAGAACTATTTGGACTGGATAGTAGGTTGAGGCCTTAGGATGGACAAGAAGACCAAACATATACATCCACAGAAAGAAGGAGTCAAAACGAGCCACCCCCAGAGACAGGGAAAAATACATTAATGATGCAGGCGCTGCAGCCAGCAATCCATACAAGAACAATAAATGAATCAGGGATCAAAGCAAGAGCTTGGCAGGAGATAAGCAGCAGGAACAGAGGGGACCTGTTCGGTGGTTTTCTAGAAACAAAAACCTTAGTGAGCCATGAACCCAGCTCAGTGCCTTTGTAAAATTTGAGAAAGCCTCCTTTCTTCAGTGTGCCATGTGGCCCAGTTCTACACAAACTGAAGCAGCTGCTGGGCCTAAATCAATGGGCCCCATCACCTATTTGCCTTTTGTCACTGCTGGCAAAGTAACAATAGAATTCACTGACTTTATTGGGGGACCTTAAGTCAAGGCCCCTCTTGGGCACATCATGATGCATTTGACCTCAAGCCTTCCCACACTCATTAACTGGAGTTAAAAGTAGAGAAAGGGCACCTGTATTGCTGGACCACCTCGAAGACACAGGGCCACCCCACATTCCAGCATGGATCCTCAAAACGATGACCTGTAGCAGGCACACATGAGAGACCTTATCTAGGAAACTGATTTTCACTGGCCCAAACTTCAAGGGTTTTCTTAGCCTCTTTGTGTTTGTCTACTGTGTTGTCAGCTTGAGGGATATATTTTACACTCTACCCATCAGAACAAAGAATCAGGAGGCAACAGGAAAATTCCAGGTTGTAAACCAGGAAAATACGTTCAAACAGTGCCTGCAAAGTTTTCAAAACTTCAGAAATCCATCCTCACCTTCCCTGAGTATTTTCAATGCAGCACTAGCATCCTAACAAACAAACCAATAAATCATAAACCATTCCCTGTATGAGTAAGTGCACTTAATTTGAAAAATGTTCCCAGTTCTATTTTTATATAGGGACTATTAAAAGACCATTTTCTTGTTCCCTTTCATTAATTCCAAAAGCATTTATTGGGCACTATGCTAGAAATGAAGGACAAGATGTAATCAAAAGTAGACAGGGTCCCTGGCCCAGTGCTCTATGGTACCAAGGGGCAGGATGGGCATGAAAGAGGAGACCTGAATTATAATCCCAGCACTCTGAGAGGCTGGAGCAGGAAGATCACGCATTCAAGTCAGCCTGGGCAACTTAGCGAGACTCTGTCTCAAAATAAACAAAAGGCTGGGGATATAGCTCAGTGTGAAGATCCTGAGGATGGGGGCAGAAATAGATAAGACAGACACCTGGATCCTTTCATCCTCTGTTTACAGTGTGTAAGAGAAGCTTTAAGCACCCCAACACTCAATTCATTATCAACCCCACGAAGTAAACTAGACAGGCATAATATACCCATTAAACAGACTTTTAAAATAAAGGCTTAAGATGCGACTTGCCATCTGCATACTTCCAGCATATGAAAGCCTGAAATCCACCTAGATTTCCCTTGACTTAGCCGTGACTCTCATACAAAAGAATGAATTCTGAAGTGCCCCTTCTCTGGGGAGAAAAATTCCAGCCTTTATAAAGGCTGGAATAGAAGAGGAGACAGGCAACTAAATCACTGGCTCTCTGGGACCAGCCCTTCTTTGCTCTGCTTTGTTGGTGTCCAGTCCATGCTAAAGCATGAAGTCTTGGCCTTTATAAAGACCAACCAGAGACAAGGCCATGAAGCAGAGACATGACTTTTGTCATGCTAAGCATAATTAAATTCTCATAAGCCAGACCCTGCTGGCCCATTCGCTTCCACTACTATTTATTCTATTCGTTATGCAACTGTGTCAAGCCAGAAAGGACAGACACTGCTTGTGATGAACACAATTTAAACTCATTCTGTGGACCCAGAAAAAGGCTAGCTGGATGATTCAGCCAGGAAAAGAGGAGATCAGCCCCACAGCCAAAAGTTGCAGAGCCCCTGGTAACACTGGGGCGCCTCTGGCCATCTCTGAGAAGTGTTCTACACCACGCTTACACTGGCCTTAAAGTCATGGAGCAGGTTTAAGGATATCTAAATTATTGGCCCACAGTAAGTTTTGTAGAGCAGTTTTCATTTCCTTGGCACCCTAGAGAGAAATGAGGTCCATGGGGACTTTCACCTAAGGCAAACACAGCTTGTGAACACTCTTGGGTGCCACCTGTTGTCATGTCCCAAGGGACCTATCCACATGACCATCCCTGCCACTGGGTGTCCCTCGGCTCCACTACCCCCATACACCACCTCTCTGCACTATGACTTCGACTGTCACTGCCTCTGTGTTGATCAGAACCTGATGAGATTAATGATGATTTCAAAACACCCTAGAAACAAACAGCAACATGGCAGAGGAAATGCCAAATACTAAAAAACAACATGGTGATGGCGGACAACTGTCCTGCTGTCAGCTAGGAGGAGGAAAAGCTGATAACTTGCGTTCAAGATTGTTGCTCTGCTGTGTTCAATGAGCATTCTTCTGGTGCTGGCCCTGCCTGCAAAACAGATTTGGGCCCACGCCTTAGAAAAGCATCAAAAGAGACAAGCAATCAGACCCAGGTGTCAAGGAACCCAAGGATCTGCACTTGGAGGTCAATCAGAGAGAAGGCTCCTGGGAGGTGTCAAAATCAAGTGTAATGGTTTCGCTATGAAATGTCCCTAAAAGCTCGTGTGGTAAAGGCTTGGTCTCCAAAGCAGCAAGACTCACAGGTGGAGCTTTTGCAAGATGAGTGGATCGTGAGGAAATCAACTTTATCAGTGGAATTATCCACTGATGGATTTATAATTTGAAGGCATCACTGGCAGGTGATAGAGACTTAAAGGTGGGACCTAGTTGAAGAGAGTGGGTGATGGTGGTGTGACCTTGGGGCACTATATCTTGTCCCCAGCCTCTTCCTCACTCACTCTCTTGCATTCTCATGCTCTCTCTCATTCCTAAGAAGCACCCTGAGATGAGCAGCTGTCTTCTGACATACCCTTCCACAGAGAATTTCTGCCTTGCCACAGCTGAAAGCAGTGAAGCCAGCAGACCAGGAACCGAAACCTCTGAAGCCATGAAAAAAAAAATCAATCATTGCTTCCTTAAGTTGTTTTGCTCAGGTATCTTGTCACAGCAGCAGGAAGCTAACACCACAGGGCAAAAAATGGCCTCTGGATCATGTCCAGTGGATCTCACATCCAGCCTCTCTATGTTGGGTACTGTGTTGGTTAATTTTGTTCAGTTTGACTGGGCTAAGGGGTACTCAGAGCTGGTAAAGCATTATTTCTCGGTGTGGGTAGGAGAGTGTTTCCAGAAGAGATTAGAATTTACACTGACAGACTGAGTAAAGAAGATCTGCCCTCAACAATGTGGGCAGGTGTCTTCCAACCTTGAGGGCCAGAAAGAACACAATGATGGAGGAAGAGACAGTGAACGTGCTATCTTCCTGATCTACACCATCTATCTTCTCCTGCCCTGAGACATCAGCGCTCCTGGTTCTTGGGTCTCCAGACTCCAGGACTTATCCAGCAGCCACCATGCCAGTAGTTATGGTGCCAGACTCAACTGAGTTAAGTCACCCCTGTCCTACCTCCCCGGTTCTCAGACTTGGGGCTGGGCCTGAACAAGACACCACTGGTTCTCCTGATACCTCACCCTACAGATTCCAGACCCTGTCAGTCTCCATAACCATGTGAGCCAATTCCCATAATAAATAGGTGATGGATGGATGAATGGATTGATGGATGGAACATTTGGAAGCTTTTGTCCTTTTGAGAAGATATATATGGTGAGGGGAGAGTATAAATGTACACTAATGTAATCTTATTGGTGGTTTATCTAGAGATCAATCACCTGATTCCTCTGTTAATGTTTTACATTAACATGTCTCTAACAGAGACACAGACCCCAGTGGGTACAGGAAAGCAGGAGCCTTGTGCAGCTTCATGTATCACACCCAGCAGGATACCCTAGGATAAGAACTTTTTGTCTCCTTGAGTAAATCTCACTATCCTAGGTTCAGCATATCCCCAGCCTAACAACTTGGAGTGTAACTTTAGCATCACCACAAGTAGGATTCCAGAGAAAATATTCTAACATGAGCTTCCACACAGCAGAGGCCCACAACCTCATTCTGCGAGGCTGGCCTAACAATAAAGGAAAAGGTGGAAAGCTGGTGTGTTAAGAAATTCAAAACAAAGATATCGGGGAGCACTCAAGTTATCCCTACATCAAATGCACTGATTCCTAAATAGAGTCATCAGAGCTAAATAAATTTTCTGTCTCATGATTAGAGCTCTGCTTAGAAATGTTCCCACCCATCTCCCACAGCCCACTCAACTATCACACCCCTTCTCTTTCCCATGCTCACTTTCTCTCCTTCTTCCCTCTTTCCAGGCCTCTCTTCACTCAGTCTCTCCTCCCTTGTTAAAAGTAGCCCAGGCTGCCAGACGGCTATGACACACGCCAACAGAGGACCCGCTACTCAGCTGTAAACCCAGCTCCCAGGAGTTGTTTCTGGTTCACGCATTTCATTGAATGCATTTAAATACATTATATGCAGGCCCATGGCTACATGAGGCATGGAGAGAAGCAAGCACTCCTCCTACAACTCCAGCACGAGGGCAGGCGCAAGTGTGTGTGCACATACATACAACACACATACATCCACACACACATACAAATGCACCTATGTGCATATACACATGCACAAAAGCATACATATCACACACACTACACACATACTTGCGAATTTGCACGCACACAGTCATACAGACACAGATGCATACACTTACCCACCCCCACACCAACACACTCAATGGGCAACAGTGCAAAACCGAGTAAGCCTGTGCCAAGGGAGAAAACGCAGGTGCTAAAGTTGTGAAAGAAACACTGGGCTGGCAAAGCCAATTCTCCCTTGTACTGAAAATGGGCTCCAAAGAGTAAAGAAGAAGAATGGCAAATGAACAACTCTTCCAGGATCTCAGCACCCCGCTGAACTCCAAGCTCCAGTCAGGCACCAAAGCCTGCTTGCTTCTCTGTGCCCAAGGAGCTGCAGCCACTCCTCCCGCCCCCTGCCAGCCTCACACCCAGAGCATGAGCTACTATGGTTTATGAGCTACGTCCTGGCATCAGACTGCCCAGATTAAAGTCTGGCTTTGCTGCTTTCTGGGCTGGGTCTTAGACTTCCGCTTCCTCCTCTGTTGCAGAGGTAAAGGATGCCATCTGCCCTCAAGGCCTGGGGAGAAGATGGAGGAGAGTCCCATGTAACACTCCTTAGCAAAGGTTGGCTTCTGTTCCCCAGGCTGCCTCCACCTCAGCTAAGACAGTAAGATGCTTCATCTCGGGCTTCATCCGCATTCTGCTTCCTCCAGGCTCACTCCCAACCCAAGCCTCAGCTGCCCTGACTGTGCCCTTTCCTCCTGCAACTGCCTAAATCCTACAATCCCTCTGGGCCCTTCCAGTCCTAGCACCTCTCCCCTAGGCTCTGGGAACCTCTGGCAGTCAGCTTGCCCACTACAGCCCAACACAGTAGTCACTGGTATTGCTCACCTCGGTGACTGCCAGACCCCATGCAGATAGCATCAGATGCCTTTGGGGCAATATTGTACCCTTGGGACACACCAGGGTTTCTCAACCTCCACACTGTTGACACTGGGTGGGTAATATGGGAGAGGGGAGGTTGTCTTGTGCATTGTAAGATATTTAGCAGCATCCTGGGTTCCCTACCCATAGCATGCACATGTGAACACACACACACACACACACACACACACACTCCTCCCTAAATGTCTCCAGATGTTGTCAGATGGGGAAGTCACTCCCAGGTGAGAATCCCTGGGAAAAATAAACCATTACTCACGGATAACAGAGTCCAGGTTATTTTCTTCCTTTTTATTTCCCCCAAAGCACCTAGTGCAAAGCTGTGCACACAACAGACACCACGTGAACCCCTGGGGCGCGCAAGCATGTGAATGTATACAGGATGAGATGGCGAGGCAGAGGGTGGGACAATGCCATGGAACAGCACTGGGCACAGGGACTTCTGTGTGCCCAGAAAACCCAGGCTAGAGCAGATGCAAAATCCTTGGTCCCTTATGATTATGATAAGTAAGAATCAGAATCTGAATCACCACAGTGCTCAGGGAATGAGAGCCAGGGTGTATAATGCGGGCCCAATAAAAATTTAGAGAATGAGTCATTCCTGCCCCAGGGCACTATTTATAGGGGAAAAAAATCACAAGTAAACAGGGAAAGGCTGCTCCCCACAGAGGCCGGGATACCCCATTTCCACCCTCCCTGTGCTCTGCTTCACTGCTTTGCAAGTGCAATGGGTTTGAACTGGGAAGCTGTGCAGAGCCCAGGGAAGATGTGGGGTTCAGAGTTAGGTGCACAGGAGTCTTGGTCCAGGTATGTGTGTGATCAGCCCAGACAGAAGTCTTTGCTGAGCTGCCTCTGGGAGCTTCCACTGCTTGATCTGTAGAAAGCAGACAACCACAGAGGGGCCTTGTGGGGCTTTACTGAGGCAGACGACGCGAATGTGTGTACATGGCAGGTGTTTAGTAACAGTACTGTTTCCTCTGCTTTGGGCTAACCGTAGAATTGGATAATCTCATTCCTAATCAACAAAGTTAAGAAGTATATAACATGGCTCTGTACTTAACTGGTAAGCCCCTCTCAAGAAAATCCATGCCTTGGATTTCTCTAGAAGAAAGATCGATGAGATGACAAATTGGCAGAGTGCCCAAGCTGCTTTAGACGATAATCCTATCTAAACAGAGGCCCCGAAAGGTTAAGTGACTCACCCAATGTCACAAAGCGAAGGGTGAGCCTTTTGGACTGTATACCTAAATATCTATTCTCCCATAAAACCTTCCATCACTGCAAAGGCAGGTTACCTCAGCAATAACAGCTCTCAGTCCAGAGGGGAAGGGTGCCCAGTGCTGATGGCCTGGCACTGCCAGGGCAGACACACTGGCTAACACTGCATCTCCTTGGCCTCTGGCCTCAGTGTGGTCTGAGAAACGGTGAACTCAGCCCTGCAAGGTCCACAGATTGAGTGTTTCTGATTGAGACAAAAAAGCTAGGCAGCTTTGCTGTATCCTCCAAATTCTCCACAGAGTCCAAGGCCCCAGCTTCTCTGAGCAATCTGGCCTTAAAGGGTGGCCCTGAGCAGCTCCTGGGCAATTCCTTTTCCCATAATTTGTCCTCATAGACCTTGGTCAGTATCAGTCTGTCCAGAGCATGTGGTGAGGTTCAGGAACTGTAGCACTGCACACTCCAAGGTCCCAGCAGAAGCACGCTGGTAGGCAATGGGGCTGCTAACTCCCATCAACCCACCAGAAAACTTTCCTCAAAATTCACCAGCCACATGGCTCATGGCCTGCTTGTGACTTTCTACTCTCCTCTCCTTGCTCGGCTCCAAGGTGAAAATCTCCCTCTTTGAAGACCACTCGTTGAAGCAGAGTGAGAAACCCCCTTGTTTTGTGTTCTTCCAGCCAAACCCTATCCTAAAACCCCCATAAGCCACCTCTCAGACACCCAGTCTCCTTGCAAGGGATCCAGGTTTGGGGGAAAATCAATCGCAGTGCCGAGAGCCAGCTACATGAAAGGGTTTATTTCTGCTTTCAGTGCTGGCATGTCTTTCCTTTTTCGTCTTTTTTTTTTTCTTCAGAAACAACTAGAAGGTAAGAAAATCATGAAATATGCATGTGGATATGGATTGTGGGCAGCAAAGATAAAGCAGCACAGTTTTTATCAGAATGAGAAAAGAGATGTAGGCTTCTGGCACTGAAATAAGACCTAGAATCATCCATCTGCATCTTAGCCAAGGATATCGGTCAACGTAAATGACCTTATCAGTTCAGCCTCTGAGTACTGAGACGGATAAAAAGATAAAATACAGAAGAACTGCCTGGGAAACCCTTATAAACCTCATTCTTCTTCTACTCCTCTTGTATCTACCCCATTAATCAGTGAAATTTTAAATCACTAAGTTTGCTATGAATGCCAAAAAAGCCAAGAAAGTACTGTAGATTTCAGGTGTGACCGAAGAGAAGTCATTCACAATCTATGCCTTAGTGTACCCATGCTAAAATCATGTATGAGGATCTACTACCTAAATTCAATTGGGAAACAGACATGAATCCTTGATTAGATGACATTACATGTAAGGAAAAGGTTCTACAGTCAAAGCAAGGCAATATAACCATTGACTGCCCTATCTTTCCTTCAGTTCTCCAAAGGATCAAACCACACCACTAACCAGATCAGGAGTAAGTGAGTGAGAGTGTGTGTGTGTTCAGTAACAACAATGATGTTGATGTTGTCTTAGGGTCCAATGATCTAAAGATCAGCCAACCTTCCACTCACTCTCCATCTTGGTCTCCTCCTCACAGCTCCCCACCATCCTTCTCTCCCTCTAGAAAAAAGAAACTCTTGGGTTTCATCTGCACTGTCTGAGCAGCTATGGCCCAGCTTCTGTCTGAAGACACCCAGTGATGAGAACCAATTCAATACTTCCTGAATTATCCAGACTATACTGGACACACCCATGGATACAGAGTTCAGACACACCTTAGCAACTAGAGTCCTGGATACCTTCTCTTTTACCAAAGCCTGGCCCAAGAGCTTCTCCACCTGGGTAACCAGAAGCCTCCTTCCTTCTGCTGATGTCAGCCACTCACTCTAAGACCTCGGGATAGGCCAAAATAATCTGGCTGACGCCACAAACTGGAACACACAGCCCAAGGACTCCAAGTCATCACCATCTCCACTGCTCTGACTTCTAGTCTTAGTCTCACTGTTGCCTTATCCATACTTTCCCACTTTCCTCCAACCTTCCCTCCTCAAATACATATACGCCTACAACACCCTTCAGTGTTCTGAGCCAAGGTTCTTTCCAATCTAATCACCTAATTTTTACTTTCCTGACACTTCCTAGATTTAAGTTTAGTCAATTTTCATAACTCAGGCTTTATGAAATTGTATACTTCTCCAACCCCGTCATTTGGAGTACAAGTAGAAAAATTTAAATAGCATCTATGAGAGTCTGAATAATGTAATTTCATAATTTTAAACAACTAAGGTTTCCTTCAACTACTGACATATGGTGATAGTAGATTTAAGCATGTAGCAACCACAAAAAGAAATTCAACTTGTTTTTAAATGTAATTAATGGATTACTCTATTTACAGGTAAAGACCACTAGCTGTTGCTGGGCTATTCTTCCTTCTATGAGATAAGGCCCTTGATTTCAGGCAAGACCCATATAACTCAGAATGGAGACCTATTTCCCATCCTCCCCTGCAGCTGGGTACGACTATCCATCAGGACCCCAACCAGCTCACACTAGCCCTTCATCCCTCTGTCCTTTCCTCTATTCTGTCTGGAATATGGATGTTCCCATTTGGGGCCAGGATATCAAGCCACACAGGACAAAGTAACACGGTGGAAGGAGTCTACATCTTCGGCACCACACTGACCCTAAAGCATCCACCAGGGCTAGTCCAAGACAGACTCATTTCGTGTCCCATTTTAATTACAGTTACTTAGAGTTTTCTGTTACAGCCAATCCTAACCCTGATGAACACATTCATTAAAGTTTAAGGGTCTGAATTTTAAAGCTGAATATAAAATTTCAGAAGGTTATTAACAGCCAACATGATTTACTGGCACTACGTTTGTCTTTATCCCTTAAAGTACACGAAAACATTTAAGAAAATGTATTTATGTAAGTGGGGAGATAGTTTTCCTATAGTAGGTGAATACATATTTCCAATACTTTAATCTTTCATGTACCAAGTCCCTGACAGACAACAATGTCTTCTTGTACATTCTTCTTTCTATATTCCACTAGTGCAACAAATTGGACGATTTCCATCCTTTCAAAATTGCCCAAATATTTATTCCTCCATGTTCCAAAGGATATCAAACCTCAAATGAACAATATACCCCTTAGAATCATTCTGGAATTAACTAGGCAGCTAAATATTTAGCTCCATCTACTGGAAAACAATCTTTCAATTTTAAAAATTAAGATTTAAAAAAACTGGAAAGAACTGACTCATTAAAAGAGAAATGGCTTATAACTGGAAAGGTACATCATTATTGAACTAACTGGAAATATTCCCTGATAATATTTAGCTCATTCTAAGGAATTGCTAAAATTGGTATCATTATGTCCTATATTAACATAAAGTCATCTGTACATATGGCAGTTAGAAGAAACAATTATTTGCCTGCATCTGAGAATTTTTTAGGAAATAAATAAATTAAAAAGCATTTTCCTTTCTCAGAGAGAAAGAAATATTCACAACAGTGAAAGATGTGCTTGCTTTAGAATTCACTTTGAAATAACCAGAATCTAGGTCTATAGCCCACAAGTTCACAGTTTAAATTTCCCTTTAATTGATGGGTTTTAATAGATGTGTTCCTCATTCTAAATGGCGTTTTCTATGAGACAAAATTCCCTAGCAAAGCTATTCCTACTCCACTGATCTCTAGTTTCTTTACGTGTTTTAAGACTAGTCTTAAATTTATAACGATGAGATCATCAGCTCTTAATCACCCAAACCCCACAAATGTGATTTACAGCACTACACTTACCTTTATCATTTAAAGAACAGAGAAACATTTAAGAAAACATATTTATACAAAGGGATATTTAAGAGGGGGAAGGTATTTTTCCTACAGTAGGTGAACGCATATTTCCAATATTTTCATCTTTCATGCACCAAGTCTCTTCAAGTGAAACCCCACAAAATAATTCCAGGTAGCCTTTGGGCTACACGAAATGGAAGTGGGGGGAGGGGGGCGGGAAGCAGCAGCACTGCCTGCCTGCCTGCGGTTTTCTAACATTCACTGTGTGTGTATTTGTAAAATATTAATGTTTAAAATGAGCATGTATTTCCTAAGCATATTTCAGCTGATAAGGGGAAATGGCTCAAAAATAAGCTACATGCCAAAAATACACAGAGAGAAGCTGGCCTGGGATTCGACGTTTTCCACAGATAAACCACCACAGATGATCTGGTTCTAGAACTAAATTTAAGCTTCTTCTAGTATTTATCTTCATGTGATGTTCTGTACTATAAATGGCTGAGATTCTGCTGTGTCAGGAACAACATGACACCTGTCAGGCCAGAGTCAACCACCTTTGCAGGGCTCCTGGTTGCTCCCACGGAGACCACAGCAGATTCCGTTCAGCAGGCCCCACGTAAGCCCTGTACGGGAGATGAGTTAATATAACTGGACATGAACCCAGGTCTCCAGTCCTAGGATACTCCTTCAACTACTCACCATTTTTATCTCCCCTCCTCTTCCCCAAACTGCAATTCCCACTTTACAGCAACACGCATCTTCCATTTGTCCTTACAAACCTCAGAAGAGGGCAAGGGCTTCCAGCAGAAATCAGCTGTGATCATACCTAGCAGTCCAACTGCAACCCAGTTGATTCCACCAATTAATGGATAATTTAAAGCAAATTCAATCAACAGCAGTGCAAAAAAGGAAAAAAAATAGTAGATTTCGTAACTGTATTAATGCTAGAGATGTAGTTCAGTGGTAGAATGCTTGCCTTGCATGCGTTAGGCCCTGGGGCTCAATCCTCAACACTGTGGAAAAAAAGAATAAACATTTTTGAAAAGATATATTAATGGCTTGATGTCATAGGTACTATTCTAGGCTCAAAGGATCTTTTCTCCATGAGAAAATGAATACACTTAATTCCCCATCTATTTATGTCAGTGGTGGTGTCTTTGATTTGCTTTTGCATTTAATCTGACAGTGTGATTTCCCCACTGCCAAAGAAACACAGTCAACTCAGCTTGTAAAGTGTACCAAAGGGAAGTTTAATCTCAGTGGTCACAGGAAACTGGGCTTGAGTCTAGGAAGTCAGACACTGATGAACAAAGACACTGGACTCTCCCCAAGCCTGGGCCTACTGCCCTGAGCACGGGCATTACCACCACTAGGTAGACAGCAGCTCTGTCCACCCTTTTACTTCCCTCCACCTCAACCCCCAAGCAAATTTTACTGGTTCAAGTAGGTACTCAGCACACTTGACAGGTGTTCCGGTAAAATCAAGATTTTTCTCCTGCATTCCAAAGATCTGTTGTCATTTTTCACAGGAAATGCATGCAACAGATCTCAATAAGTCAGATGGAGTAATGTGAAAGTGTATTGGTCTGGGTCAAGCTTGGCTACTGAGACTCCTCTTCCACACCTGCCACCCAGGGCATGTTTTTTGTCATGAGCTAAACCGTGTCCCTTCCAAATTCACACACTGAAGTCCTAACCACCACAAACTAAGAATATGACTTTATGTGGAGATAGGGTCTTCACAAACATAATCTAGGTAAAGTGAGATCATAAAGGTAGTTCCTAATTCTCTCTGACTTATGTGCTTATAAGAAGAGGAACTTTGGATAAAGAGACAGACACAGAGAGGATAGGATGTGAAAAAGGGAGGCCACCTACAAGCCACAGAGAAAGTCCGGGAACAGATCCTTCCCTAACAGCACCTAGAAAGAACCAGCTCTGCCAACCTTGATCTTGAACTTCCAGCCTCCAAAACTGAGAAAAGAAATATTCACTGTTCCCATAATCCAAGCACTCAGGATGCTGAGGCAGGACAGTCGCAAGTTCAAGGCCAGTCTAGGTTCCCCAGTGAAAGTCGATCTCAAAAAAAACAAAAACAAAGAAAAGAAAAAGAAAAACATGAAGAAGGAAGAGGAGAAGAAGAGGAGGAGGAGGAAGAGGAGGGGGAAGAGAAAAAGAACATGGAAGAGGAGAAGAAACAAAAAAGAAAAAAACATCCACTACTGA
This sequence comes from Dasyprocta punctata, assembly GCA_004363535.1. Lineage (NCBI taxonomy): Eukaryota > Metazoa > Chordata > Mammalia > Rodentia > Dasyproctidae > Dasyprocta > Dasyprocta punctata. The sequence goes on along the minus strand of RJWM01002010.1, from coordinate 62,621 downwards.
AGCTAGAGCCGTATTTTTTTTAGTTGACACATCTTAATTTATTCAGATAGCTATATAATTCTGATCACATGTGATCCACGAACATTCAAATCAAATATAATCAGACATCAAAGACATTCAAACATTATAGCCAACAATGCCATGCTTGCCTATGAGCTCTCTGATACAAACCACATTCACACTTTAGTGGCCACCAAACCATTCGGCATAGCTTCCTTAACCGTGAGCCGTTTGAAGATACCAGTTTGAGCACACTGACTATTTTTTTCAGGTTCGGAATAGCTGCAGGGATCTCAGCCGGGGCCAGAGGAACCAGCTCAACTTGGCCAATCTAGGCTTTGAGTAAGTCACAGCAGTGTGCAAAAGCACCAGAGCCTTCTCCATGAGGTTACAGATGAACTGAGCCGTGGTTCTAAGTGGGGAAGGGCCACTGCAACAACAGCCAGCTGACCTGTGACAGGAACTTGAACAAACGAACTCACCTGTATGCCCCTACGTCCCTCCCTAATCATCTTCCCTATATCCCACTGCAGCTCACAGCGGGGATCATCACGCAAAGCGGGACCCGGGACGCTCCTGCAGCCCACGAAGACGTCATGAATTATCCTGCCCTCTCTGCCTGCCAGAATTAACTCGAAGCCCAAGCACTGGGGAGGGGTACAGGGCAAGCAAGGAGGGCTCCCCTCTCCTTCGCTAGGTCAGGAGAGTAAATGGAAACATGAGTTGCGCTGATATACAATCAGACAATTGTCATTTCCAGGTAAAAGTTGCAGAAAGCAGTAAGAACAGGAGCTGGGTGAGAGGCGGGCTTGGGGAAAGAGCACTGGATCCAGAGTCAGGGCCAGTTTGGGGGCGCCTTGTCCTTGCTTTGCCACTCACTGGTGAGCTGCTTGAGCATGATCTGCCACAGTCTTTTCAGCAGTGAATACAGGAATAGGGGGCCCCAGACTACACCGGATCAGTTGTTCCTTATCTGTGGCCCATTCATGTATTTCAGGCAGTCAGTGAACTCCTGGAATTGTCCAGAAAACTACAGGTATGTGTTTACAGGCACATTCTTGTTGTGAGAAGATGCGCAGTTTATATTCGACATTTTGAGACAACATAAATGGGTTAAAAATTAGCACTAGGAAACCTTGGATGTTTCCTGCCAGTCCCAACACTGGGGAGGCTGGTGGCATCAGCTACATACTCTCAATGTGGAGTGTTCCAGAGACTGCTTCTCACTCTGCAGGCTTCACCTGGGGTGCCTCAATCCACACTGAAGCCACCCTGCCACTTCCTGCTAGGAGACACCAGCAAGACCTATTTTGAGGCAGCCCAAGGAAAAGATGAGAGACTGGGAAAGGGTTGTTTATAAAGAACCTGTGATAAAAAGATTCCTCTGTGTGGCTCAGTGAACACATCAAATGCCCTGTGAAGTTAATAGCAGAAATACAGAAAGCAGGTGCTTGAGGGTTTTGCCCATCAATAAAAGCACATTGCATCTGCCAAAACCAATGGTGTGTGAAGCACAGAACAGAGCTATAGAAGCTGGAATTCTCAATTGGCCACAGACAGGATGGAGCAGGGCTTCAAAAATCCACCCCAAGGAAGAACAATCTTACACGAAGAAAGTAACAGCTACAGTCAACTGCAGGAACAAGAGCAGCCTGCTGGTCCCTAGGGGTCCCTTGAGCCAGCAACTCAAGGAGCTCCAAGCTATATCCCTGCCAGACCATTCACACAGGCAAGGGGGCTGGGTGGGTGCCACAGCTGACCGCAAGATCCACCCTCTTGCCACATGGCCCTTGAATGAACAGTGGGCTGTGTGTGCATTTGTGTTACTCAGGTTCCCAGTGCATATAACCCTACTGCTGGATCACTCTGTCCATCCAGGAATAGTGGGATTTCAGTGTGATGGCCTTCCAGGATTCCTGCCACAAACCACACCACCCCAGAGCAGCCCCAGCACAGGAGGTCACGGGCTTAGGGCCTGTAGTCTGTGCCGGCCAGAATCAGCTTCTCAAAGGAGCCACAGTGAAAATAATAAAGCCTCTAGTTAGAAATGCACTGAACAGAAACAGCTTGAAAATCATCACTACCGGACTTTAACGGCTTTTAACAACAATGAACAACAATCAGGGTGCCATCTGCTCTACCTGGCTCTGAGTGCGATGCTCTCTGTCACCTCAGCTTTCTGTCACAGCACAGCACCCCTTCCCAGGTGTGGCAATGACACAGAGGTTGCCCATTCCCCAAACCCACTAAGAGACTAGACGAAGCCTCAAGTCAAGTCTGACATCTACCACTGAAGACTGGGGGAATCTTTTATTCTGGCAGTGTTCTTCCAAAATGAAAACCCCTTCCTCATCAGTCCCCATGTCAGAAAAAATATATTCATTTCTTTATGTGTATCTCACCTCAACAAGTATTTTTAAAATGATCTGGCCTCAAAGGCTAGAGTCATTTTCTAGTTTTAGGAAAACAAGTAATGTGGTGGCACACACCTTTAATCCCAGCACTCGGGAGGCTCAGGTAGGTGGAGCGTTGTGAGTTCAAGGATGGTTTGGGCTACAACGCAAGTGCAAGACCGGCCTAAGCTACATAGTGTGACCCTGCCTCAAAAAACTAGGGCTGGGAGTTTGACTCACTGGCTTAAGCGCCTACCCTGGCAGGTGCGAGGTTGTGAGTTCAATCCCTGGTGCCGCCAAAAAAAAAAAAAAAAAAAAACAAGTAAATAAACATGTTCCCAGCACTGTCACCTGATCTCACCTCCTTGGATTGGTGACAGCCCTGTTTTTGGGTCTCTTCCATAGAAGCTCAACTTCTGTCTTGGACCAGAGAGAATGAAGCAGGGGGCTCACTCCACATACCAAGCAAGCAACCCCAGAGGAGTAGACAGGCTGGAACATTCAGAGACACCGCTTCAATGCCCACCCCTTGCCTTTGACTTCTGCACTCATATCTCTTCCCCAAGTCTCACTTTGCTATCTCCCCACTGAGCTAGGGTGGTGTTCCGGATTCCCTTTCCACCTCGCATGTCCTAACAGCCCTGAGCAGCGCAGGAATCTAGCAAGTGAGGGTGTCGTGGCAGTGACTGCAAGAAGTCGGTGCTGATGACAGCTTCAAGGGCACCACCAATGTTTCCCTACCCTTATCACACTCTGCCGAATTGAAAAATCATGTCCCTCAGTTTCTGCACACGAGGCAGGGACAAGATGACCCTCAAGTAGTTCCAGAGCTCAGTTAGGGCTTAGCATTAGCAGAAGCAAGGGCTGGAGTACAAGGGAATAGCTGTTGTCCACTGGGGGCCATCAAAGGCTGCACCTGGAAAAGCTGTCCTAACTTCCATGGTTGGAGACACACTGATGTGGCACTGGCCTACCTTCCTGGGGGCTGGCCAAGGTGTCACCTATATCATGAGTTCCTGGACCGGTCAGAGTAGCTGCCCTGATCTCTGGAACCGAGGAAAATCATGTCCAGCAGAATGTTCCTGGCCAGGATGAGTGCTGGAGTCAGTTCCAGAGATGTCTGAGCTCCCGGCAGCAATGGGGACACTGGCACATAGTCCCCCACCAAGCCAGCTTCCCTGCTACACAGTCACAGCAGTGGACAGTGGACCTCAGACAAGCTCATGTGAGAGTTTGAGATAAAAGCTCAGAATGACAGTGGTAGAGAATGAATGAGCAAATAAAAGAAGTGTGAGCACCAGTACACAGCTGTCAGTACACCATGACAGGAAGCATGAGGAATTAGCCACTAATTCATATCACATGTTTTCCAAGTCTACCTCAGCACCTGCACTGTCTGGATGTACTGCTTACTACTGTATTATATGTCAGTCCCTCATCTTGGGCTCTATAGACAAAGTCATTTTCTTATATTCACCCAAGGAGAATCAAGGGGTGTATGAACCACCCCTGCATATGTGGTTTGTGTATCTATCCCTGCGATTCAGGAAGCTTATAAGGCTTCCATCCTAAGGGAAAAATACTGCACCCACAAAATAGTCACTGTTGGAAAGTTTAACTCAGACTTGCCACTCTATGAAGCGTAAGACTAAGCCGTCAGCAGTTACTTTCACCTTAGAGTGAATGGCACTGAGGAATGAACAGTGGAGCTTAGGAAAGAGGATTCCTGAGTCCTCGGCTGGTGGTCATCTACAGACGCTGCCCAGCTCAACACTTTGCAAACAAGAATGGAGGGGTCGTGAACCCAGTAAGCTTTGCTTATGATGTCATAAGCATATATTAAATAGATATTTTCTGTTACTAAAATAGGTATTTTACTGCCTCAAAGCTACGCTCTCCTTCTGAATAAAATTAACATTTTCTGAGTGCTCCCAAGGGTCTCTGTAGAACAGCATTCTGCTGTTAGAACAGAGACAAAACCTTGGTCTAACTGGCTCATCCAAACTATTTTGAGCCTCATAGCATCTTTCTGACAACAGGAGTCCCTTGTAGGAGCCATCAGAAAGGATTCCAGTTACTCGGCACCTTTCTTCCGAGATCCAAGTCATTACAGTTGATGTTCATCAGCTCTCTGAAGGCACTGAATGATTAAAAAACAGACTCAAGGATACCCTCGGAGCCAATCCAATAAAATCAAATTCAAATACACAAAGCAGTACAAAGCAACTGAAGCTCTCTTTGCCATAGGGTAACTCCCAGGTCCAAGCTAGCTGTTAGAGAAGAGTCCATGGAACAAATCATCATATTAATTATAATCCTGGTGAACTGATCAATACACCGCTCGATTTTATTCATCAGAGCTGGAAGGAACATGATAATCCATTTGAAATAATCCATGTTTTCCTGGAAGGGTTTGCATAAATTAAAATTTTCCAAATAAGAGAGAATTTGTTCACTAAAGGGACCTTGAGAAGCATCCTATTTTAATGTCAAAAATAGCTCCTAAATTTCTCCCTTTTGTATAGGTTTAAACTTTAATGCATGGAATTTCACAAAAGTGGGGCCTCCACAGCTATAAATGTCTGACTCCTGTTCACTACCAGACACCCCAAATTTGACTGCTTTACTTATTCACTGCCTTTTTAAAATTAGATCTTATAATAGAGAAGGTAGAACTTTGGTAGAGCCCCAGATATGAGTTATTTAGCAGTTGGTTCCATGAGGATTCTCCTGAGAAACAAAACCAACAAGCTTGTGTGTGTGTGTGTGTGTGTGTGTGTTTGACAGACAGACTGACTGACTGATTGATTTAATATAAGGAATCGGCTCATGCGACTGCAAAAAGTTGGCAAATTCCAGGATCCGCAGGGTGCTGGGACATGCAAGAGACCCAGGAGCAGCATTGGATGTGAGCTCCAGTCTGAAAACCAGCAGGCTGGGAACCCAGGAAGAGCTAACGTTTCAAATGGTGTCAATGTCCTAAGTCAGTGATGGCGAACCTTGCAGAGCTTTCAATGATATAAGCAGACCACTGCAGCATACATGTCATCGGTTCGCCACCTCTGTCCTCTGCTGGAAGGCCACACAGCAGAAACAATCCTCAGGGGAACTTAGCGTTTTTGTTCTCCTCAGACCTGCAACTAAATGAGTGAGGGCCCAGAAAGGTCACCTGCTTTATTAGGCTACAGACTCCAACATTAATCTCACTCACAAACACCCTCAGAGACACAGTCTGCATAATGACTGACCAGACACCTGGACACCCAGGAAGTTACTCAGGTAGACACATAAAATTAACCACCACACTGGTGGCAGTGGCTCTCCATGAGGAAAAATAGGGAGGAGGTATCATCTGGGAGCCAGGGTCCTGCTGGCCCCCAAGAATGGGGGTGAATTGTGTCCCACTGTGAGCAGCACCACCATAGTAAAGGTAGATGCATTCCCACAATGCCATCACGCAGTGCACTCTCAGTCTGTGGGGTGATGAACGTTACATCTTGGCAGCTTTCACAGTGTTTTGTGGGAAGTTCAAACTTACTCTTCTCTGTGATCTTGTTTGGACCATGACTCCCTAAAAAAGTGTTAGCACTCTCTTTTCCCAGATTGCGAAGCTACGTTACAAAGAGCTCTGAGTGGGGTAGCCACATTCTGTGACCTGGAAGTCACAATTCAGGTCCACATTTCCTCCCAGGAGTCCTTCCTCCTCCTCACACCTCGCAGCACCAACAACCAGGGCCTCAAGATCCTGCAAGCTGATGGGCTCTGTTGAACCAGGTCTTGCTCTCCCCCAACTGGGGACAGTGGGTGGCAGCAGCCATATCTGTGACAATAACTACTCGCCATTCTGAACCTGGGAGCTCAGGGTCCCCACCACGTCTTCCAACCGGCAACCCAAGGCCCTGCCCCCGGCACAGCATCCCACAGAGCCTGACTACCCCACAAGCCAGCAAGCCACACACCTTTGAACACCATGCACAGACAGAAGGCAGTCACCTGCTTGCACCCCCAGAGCTACAGCCTACCCTTACCTCTATCTCTCTCACTGCAGTAATCTGCTTTAGCCATGTTTGCTAAAAATACACTTTGCTTCTCTGTTACACTTACTAATACATTCTATTTCAGGCCTGTTTGCATTCTTGCTTAGAAATACTCGTATGGGAAGCCATGAAAACATGCAAAACATTCTAACCACACTCCCCTCACAAAAGCGCCTCTCTGACCTGCTGTGCTTAGCACGCAAATCTCAAAAACAAAGCTTTCTACCCTGAATGGTAAGTGGCGATGGAAAAGAAAAAGCCAGGAATAAAACGAAAAGGGTAAAGGCCAGTTGGGACCATGATTTTAGCTGGGCACACAAGGGCGTACCCACACTTCCTCCTCCTCACACCTGCCCTGCACAGCCACGAGCCGACCACGCTGCAGAGCCACGGTGACCACAGAAGCAGTTGCAGGCTGCCTGGCAGGTGTGAGGAGCCTGCAGACGATCTAACAAGGGCCACAAGCAAAGTTCAATGCACGAGTCACCCCCTTAAGATGTTTTCCCCATCTGGGGCCAGGGATGCCACCATTCCACAGCCCAGTGGGTCCCCTGAATGAGTTCACCCTCCCCCGGGCTCATTTTCCTGCCTGGCAAACACTGGTTGTCTTGGAAGAGCGAGGGAGCTTGGCTGCCAACAGCTCCAACTTTCCTGGCATTTTCCAAGAACTTCAGCTCTCTCCTATAATTATGCAGAGGAAAATGATGGAGCTCTATCTCCGCTCTCTGCCTTCCTGAAGGGGAAGGCAGTAGAAGCATTACTGTATGGCTAGTGTTTAAAGTCCTTAATTCACACTTCCTCCTTCCTGTGTTATCCCAGGCTCTCCTTTCACTGGTCTTCCTGCTTCCTAACCTGCAGTTCACATATCTTCCTCTCTGGAGGTGAAACACGAAGGGAGATACGGTGACTGTATGGATGGCTGCAGAGAAGCCGCTAAGGAGGGAACAGGAGCAGGAACACAGTCCAGGGCCAGAAGCAGAAAAAGGCTGGTGACTTGGGGTACAGCCAGAGCTCAGAGCCCAGCCAGTGCAGTGTTTATATCTTTCCTTCCTGCTACAGAGCTCTTGGGTGGCAGACAAGCAGATGAGCACAGAGGAATGCATTTGGAGTGTCAAGCCTTGACTGTCTTCTGCAAGTCTCTGGACCCCCACTGGAGGCCACACCCAATAGCCACATGGGGCCACGCATCACCAGCTATGAAACTGACTCATTAAAAAATGTAAAAATTAAACGTTGGCATACACCTGTAATCCCAGCACCAAGCGAGACCGGGGCAGGAAGAATGCAAGTTCCAGTTTCATCTGGGCAATTTAGCAAGCCCCTGTCTCAAAATAAAAAAAAAGAGGTGGGGATGCGGCTCAGTGGTACAGTACTCCTGGGTGTGATCCCCAGTACCACAAAACTTTTTAATTAAAAACTGAATTTAATAGATATTTTAAAAAGGAAAAACAGAAGATGAAACGATGACCCACCATAAAGACTGGAGTCTCCCCAAAACTGGAATCTGAGGGCTCCACACCACTGCACACCCAGAGCAGAGAGCAGCTCATGCCAGGAAGGGGAAGTTAATCCAGTTGGACACTGTCATAGGGAAAAGGATGCTACAGGTAAGTTATTTTCCTAACTGTATTCTTTCTTTTGCATATTTAGCTGCCCTCTCTGGGTGGGGAAATGACTTCAACAAGTCTGAAATGGGAGCTCCTAACTGTGCAAATGCAACAACAGTGGCTGTTACGTATCCAGGGTTCCTCAACTCTTAGTAACGAAAAGCATGCACAGAAGCAAGGAACCCTCGGGCACTGTCGAGCCATTCACTGGGTGCATCCAGAAGAGCAGGCGTAGCCAGTCTCCTCACCGAGCACTGCCAGTGGGTTCTGTTATCCATGCCTAACAAAAGATATTCACAACCCCAGGCTGGTTGTCACTCAGGTCTCAGCGCAAATATACGTACAGAAATACCCCAGAGCTCCCAGGCCAAGTGTCCTGACCTCCCACCTTTTCATTTCTCTGCTATTCCCTTGAAGAGTGTTCTTGAACATGTCAGCTGCCAAGACAGAATTCACTGCTTCAGAAAAGGAAAAGAAATTGAGTCCAGCTTGCTTTCCTGGAGTCTTGGGAGGAGGCAAGTGGTTGGCGACATTCTTGAGCCAGAAGCAGGTGACTCACCCCAGGGGTCTTCTAAAACAAATGGGAATGTGGGAATGTGGGGTGGTTCCCAGGAAATGTGTGAGCTCCCAGAACCCTCATCTGTCCTTCCACACTGCTGCTGTGTGGAGCAGGGCTGGGGTGAAGAAAGGACGGCACACAAGAGCCGGCTCTGTGGGTTCACGGCCTCCCCTTCAGAGATGCTAAGAGGATTACAGAGGTCCCTGTTGCTTCTGGAACTCTCAGGCTTTAAGATGCACTATAAATACTGATAGCCATCCCTTGCGGGGGAGACACATCTCATCACAGTGGAGACAGATGCCGTCTCACTCTGCAAGAAAGACAGGACATATCACAGAGGGATATTCTGCCACCCCAATGGACAGTCACTGAGTAGTTACTGAGTGCGCTGAGTGACCTACACAATATCTAGCTCCAGCCAAAGGCCTGGCACCAGGACTGCTCGCATCTGATCTTCCCATCTATCTCTATGTAACCAGCCGATATGCACCTATTAAGCACCAACTCTGCCAGGATGCCAGAGCCTGGTAGTTAAGAGCATGAACTCTGAGGTCAGTCTCCTGGTGGGAGTCCCAGCTCCACCCATACTTGCTAGCTGCATGACCTTAGGGGCCAAGTCAGTAAAGCCCTGAGCACCTCTGTGACCCTCTCTGTAACTCAAGGGACAACAGAAGCCACCTCGCAAGTCTCCATGAGGAGTCAGCAAATCCATCTGTGTTGAGTGGGGAGACCTTGCCTGATCCACCAGGTGCTGCCAGAGGGATTCTAGTAAACATGCCTGCCAAATGCAGAGCCCGACAGGATGCTGTCTGTCCCCTGGGGATTTAAAATTAGGTTATTGTAGCATTGGAATTGCCAATTAGGTGTAGACTGCAGGCTCACTCAGTGTCACATGATGTGTGTGGAAAAGACATGAGTAGAAAATGAGTCCTGGGAGGAAGGTGTGGTCAGCTTCATTGCTTATCTTCAGGTGGCAGGCAGAAGGTTTTAGAGGAAGCAGAGAAGAGACTATTTTATGGTTTTCATTTCTGCGCAAACATTGCACTCACTCCCTTAGCGCCTTCTCCCGACACACCCTTTGCCTCAGTAAATCTGTTCCCACCAGTATCCAATTTAATGAGAGAAGGGCACTGATCCTGAGCAGTGAGTGGTCTTGCACCATGGGGAGCTCAGAGCATAGCTGCAGGTTCAGCCCTACAGCTGAAAGACTAAGGGCAGTGTGGCCCCAGAACCACTAGAAGCAACAACCTGGGAGACCCTGCTAGAAAAGCAATTCCTGAGCTCCAGCATGATCCACTGAATCAGAAACTCTGCGCTGGGACCTGGCAATCTATGTTCATGCTCACCACCATCCCCCCACACCCAGGGCGATTCTGACGCATGCTCAAGTTGGAGACTCGCTGGCTTCTGCAGTTTTCTTAGTCACAGTTCCCCCAGTTAATATCACTCACTTCACAAGGATACTGTGAGACTTAAACAGACAATCTAAGTCAAACACTTGGTACAGTGCCCCAAACATAGTATGCACTCAATGGCAGGCACTGTAGCAATTTTTTTTTTTTTTAGCATCAGTATCAGTAGGACAGATTACAAAACAGCTCTGCAACAACTAGAAGGGAGTTAGAATCCATAGCAACCCTGACTCTCAGGTAAGTCATTTAAAAGCAGCCCAGAAGAAAAGCTAAAAGAAACTGGGCATTACTACTGTGTGTCACCCGTGGCATGTGCCAAAGTGCTCAGAGGTTTACCGAGTTGCCCCCACAGTCATGTGGCTAGCGAATCTGCAGTGATGGATTCATGCTATCTGTTGTTATGCTTCAGATCCAAAATGGCCCCCCAAACTCCCACATGCTCAGAGGCAGGGCTTTTGGAAGGTGATTGGATCCATGATGAGCTGAGCCCCTAGGAGGTGGGGCCTGGTTGAAGGCAGGTCCCTGGAGCTGGCTGGAAGGCAGCATCTCCCTCTACCGCTTCCTGGTTGCAATGGCAAGGGCAGCTTTCCTCCCCTAGACCCCTCTACCAGGCCCTTCCTGCCTTAGAGTCAGCCAACCATGGACTGAATCCTCTAGAAACCATGAACCACAATATACCGCTGCTCCTTTAATTTGCAGGTGTCAGTTATTTTGTTCCTACAACAAGAAAGGGACTAAGACATTTGTGATCCAGGTTTCAAGATCCAACAAGATTCCCCACTGTCTCTGATTCCTCAAGTATCTTGGAATCTCAGACATAAGCAAAAGCATGTCCAGACTGATAATGTCTGGAATTCAAGAGATAAGGAGAGAACACACCGGAAGAATTTCATCTTGGATTCCAAGCTGTCATTACCCAAAACAACTCAGCCAAAATCAGGGGACACATGTCAATCATTTTGTCCCCATTAGTGTCCAGTAGATGACCACTCCCACTTCCCTCAACTTCCTGTCCATAACTTCCAAGACACCACCTGCTGTAACATGGACCTTAGGTATCCCTCAGAGGTGTCTGAAGTAGAGGCTTGGCCCCCAAGAAGGGACTACAGAGAGATGATGGAGCCTCCTCTCCCTCTTTTCTGCTCTTGGCAATGAGGCGAGTGGTTTTGCTCCACCAGGCCTTGCCATCACTGCCAGCCAGCACTCCCACTGCAGACCTAAAAGCAACAGGTCTGCCGATCACAGACTAGAACTTCTGAAACTCTGATCCAAAATGAACCTTTTCTCTTTATAAATGGATTGTCTTGTATATTTGTTACAGAAACAGAAAACTGACTGATTCACCATCTGTCCTACTCTCAGTTTCACACTCTGAGGACCTTCCCTCCTCCTCAGCCTCATCTGTGGTCCTCTTCCTGGCCTGCCCATCAAATCCCCCCAATCCTCCTGCTCCGAAGTCTGCTGACTGGGCACCATGAAGACAGTAGCAAGGGGCCAAGTCAACCATGCCCTAATCTTGGCCCTATCTCTTGTTCTGTCACCTAAGGTGAATACAGGAGTAGACAAAGACGAGGATGAGGACAGTCTTCTGTCATTGTTCTTTCTGGTAATCCCATGGCCCTTGGCATAGAGGTGACTTCTACATCTTCCAGCCTCCTTAGCATTGTACCTTTACATTTAATGGTCACCCACTTCTCACCTCCTGGGTGTTCCAGCACCTTGAAAAGTACTTGAGAGTACATTTACTAGCTCTCCTCTGCATCTGTTCCTCTGACTCTATGCCTTGCTCTAATCCTACAGGATCATGATCTGGTACAGAGAAAGTGGCAGGCTGGATGTGCTCCAGATGAGGACAGGCAGGCTGCTGGGGAGCTTATGGGGAGAGTAAGAGAAAACAGTAGTGACTAATCTCAAATCAAGTTCCAAGGAGGGTACAAAAATAGGTGGAAATACTTATAACATTGAATATCAAATTATTCCAGTTTCATCTGTCACTTTGAGACAAACCAAGAAAATACTAACCTTTACTACAGAGTCCCAAAATAAAAAACTTTGACACGATAAGAGGAATTTTTGTAAAGAAATACAACCATCTTCTCTGAATAAGAATCCAGATTCACACTAATTATACAGTATCTTTATTTCATTTTCCAGCTCCATTATACAGTCGCACTGTAATTACTCTTATCCTGCAGATCATCTGTAAGTCCAGGGAGCTTCCTCCTCTATTCTAGAGAAGCCTAAAATAAAAGCAGGCCCTCATGGTGTCTCAGCACCCTTCCCATTCACCAGACATCCTAGGTTATGGTTATCTGGTCACCCAAGCTATAAATCTGAGATTCACTCTGGACACCACTCTGTCCACTATGGACCCTCATGAACTCACATAACCTCCACTCCCTGCACTGGGCTCAGATCAGCACTGCCCTTCCTGTGCTTCTTTCTCCTTTAACTCCCCCAGCAAGCCATAGCCCAGAGAGGTGCCACCCCCGCAAGGGCTGTGCTCCCCATCTGATATAAGTAGGCTGGAGCACCAGTCATGAAACATGCTCTGCTTGAAATCTACCTGAGATTAGAGTCCCTGTGACTCACCTAACACAGCAGAAAAGGAAGGGGGAGAGGAGGGCACTTCCACACCCAACAACAAACTAAAAATGGTTCCCCGACCCTGGTCCAGAAGAAGCTAAAACTTTATGTAACACCTAGAGAAACCGGAAAAGAGAGACCCAGATATTTGCACACCTGTGTTTATGGCAGCATTATTCACATCAGCTAAAAGGTGAAGCAACCCATGTGCCATACACAGATAAGTGGATAAACAAAATGTGGTACAGACACACAATGGAACCGCATTCAGCCTTGAAAAGAAGAAATTCTGATGCTTGCTGCAACACTAAGGGATCAACCTTAGGAGCCATATGCTAGCAGAAATAAGCCAGTCACAAGAAGACAACTATTTATATGAGGCCCCTAAAGTTGGCAAATCCAGAGAGACAGAAACTAGAATGGTGGTGGCTGGGTGCTGGGGGAGGAGGAGTGGGGAGTTAGCGTGTAAGGAGCATGGTTTCACTTTTGCAAGAGGAGGAAGGAGCTTAAGAGATGGATGGGGGATGATTGCATAATACTGTCAATGTGCTACATGCCACCAAATTTAAAAAAAAATAGTAAAAATGGTAAACTTTGTTATGGCTTACCACATTTTAAAAAATGGTTTGAAAGAAAAAAATGCTCACAGAAGAGAGACCAGTCAGAGACACGGTGTCTCAAACTAGCCTGTCGCTTCCCCTCCCTCCGCCTCTGCAGCGATTCTCCAAAGGCACTATTAAGAGACCACCAGTCTCCCACTGGGCCGGGACACGTTAATGAAATCCAAAGGGACTCAAGTGCATAAACATAGCTGTTAGTTAATTCAAACATTAAATTCCATTGGCACGCGGGCCATGCTGCCTTATACACTACTGTGGGTTTAAAAACAGGCTCCAGAGGACTAGGGGTATAGCCCACTGGTAAAAGCACTTACTGACTAGCCAAAGAAAAGTTCTGAGAAAGAGATCCTGAAAGAATGTTCCACTAGGTCCCCCTAAAAAACAGCAGGGACTTCTAAGCCATCACCCTGGCTCAAGTCTCCATCTGGCTTTAAAGATGTAAAACCACTTTGATAAACTTCAGACTCTCTGTCCTGCCTCCCAAGCCTGCAGGGCACAGCCAGACTATGGGGTGTGGGGGGCAGCAAGCTGGGCAGTGCAGAGGCCATCTCAGACTCAGCTGTCCAGTCTCCCAGAGTGGACTCCCGGGCTTGACATGTGCTCTGACCTGCTGTTGGGTGACTTCATGCAAACCTCCACCCTCACTGACCTCAGTGTTTTCATCTATGAAGTGGAGATGGGACAGTTCCTATCTCTCAGAGTTGCTATGAGGATTAAATGAAATCTGTAAAAATTTTAAGCAATATTCTGCATTTAACAAAGACCACGTGACTGCTATTATTGTAGAGACACACCAGGATCTCCACTGTGCTTTTCTCAAGTGTGACTTCCACCCCTGGACCCTTCCCAGTATCCATACTATCCCACCCTCACCAACATCCAGTCACCAGGTGTCACCTGCGTTCACTGACCCTTCCTCCTGCTCCATGCTGGCCTGGCAACCACTGGCAAGGCATATCAGCACACTGTAGATGGTTCCCTGCCTCGGCCAGACTCATGGTCACTCTCCTCCGGTCACGTCCTCTGGGCATCCACAGGTCCCTGCCCTCCATAGATACTGGCTCCCTAGGGAGGGAGCAGTGGGCTCTGGGAAGACAGGCATGGTGCAGCCCACGCCTGCAGACTCAGCCTAAAGCGAAAGGCGCACACAGACAAGATGTTCAACGCAAGCTGGATGAAAGAGAGTGTAAGAGTGAAACTGAGATGGAGGAGAGGGAGAGCAAAGAGGAAAAAGCAACCTGACACTCAATGCACGCAGACTGGAAGCTGCGTGAACCTGCAGTCTGGGAAAGGAGAAAGATCTTCTTCAGTGAGAGGAAGCAGAGCAAGGTTTGTTTTGCTGTTACTGCTTTGCTTTGTGGTACTGAGGATTGAGCCCTGGGCCTTTGCAGTGAGATACATCCCCAGCCCTTTCCTTTATGTTTTATTTTGAGACGGAGTCTCCCTAAGTTACTATATTGCCCAGGCTGGCCTCTCCAACTTGCAACCCTCCTGCCTCAGTTTCCCAGAGTGCTGGAATTACAAGCAGGCACCCCTAAGGTTTGAAACACAGGAAAGAAAGCATTGCAAGGCATGTGCAAAGGAGCAGCCCCTGTGCTGAGCACAGAACTTCTGAGGCTCCCCAGGTAGCCGGGACCCGCCCGTCACTGGCAGGATACATGCAGGCATGAAAGAACAGACAAACCACCAGGAAGGTATCTCTAGTACATCATCGGTCTCTAAAATCACACTCATCTCTTGCTGAAGTGAGTTCCAGTGTACTGTTTCTGGATGAAGGGAAGAGACAGCTCAGATTAAATAACGAACCACAGTCGAACTCAGAAACAGCTTCCTCAATATACATACCTCTCCCTAGGATTGTGCAAGCAGTAAAGAAAGAGATGCGTGATCCATTGCACAGATATAGAGCCGAGTGGAGTTGGGAGCCAAGTGGAGATGGGGGTGGGGGGTCCTGCCTTTCTTTAGTCTCAAGAATTTAGGCGCAGAAGCACCCTAGGCCTGCACCTTGGCAGCCAGCTGGCCCTGGCCCTGGCCCTGCTAATCCTCCGGCTTTGGCTGCTGAGTCTGAATGGGAGGAACCAAGACATGTTTCACGGTCATCACCTGACAGGCGTGGTCAGCTCCACCCTGGCCCCTGAAAAACAGGTCCACCACTGTGAGCAAGACGCTGTTTGCAGCTCAAATGTCCACAAAGAGCACGCATAGCTCATGCCTACCAGTTAAAATGAAAGAGAACCAAGTCTAAAGGAAGCTGCCATCATTGCTACCCAGACCCAGTGATCCAGAGGCGGGCTGCCCCTGAGTCCCATAGCCTGGACACAACCTGTGCACAGGGAGAGAACCAGCAATCCAGGGGAGCTGCTCAGCCTCAAGCTACACATCCACACTGGCCAGTGAGAAAAGAGAACTAAAAAAAAGCTTGTGGAAAATTAATGTGGAACACACATATGGGGCAGAAGTAGGAAAGGAGGAAGGCAGGTTGGCCAAGAAACCCTGGAGCCCAGCGTTGCACACACACTGTGGCACTATCTAAAGCAGAGGTAGCATGATAAGCCCATTGCGTACCTCCAGCTAGTTCTTGGGATTCAAAACATACATGTTTTATGGAAAGGTTTACAGTACTGAGGCACACCTGGGACACTCATTCTATGGTAAATGTCACCAACAATATACAATATGAAAGAAATTGTATTAACTATTTATATGCAGAAAAGGCCTGAGAAACCCATCCAAAATATCTAAGTGGTTTTTTTTTTTTGAGTGGTGAGATTAAAGCTGATTTTTAATATCCTTCTTCAAGTCTTTACATCACACAGATAAAAACTGAGCACACTTTCCTAACGCAAAACAAAAAGCCTATATGTACCACAGAGAAAGTGAAAGGTTTCAAAAGCATTATAGAAAATCACTATGAAACTCAGGGGTCAAATGCAGACTCAAGGCTATGTTTACATAATAATGGACATTCTGAGACAATCTGATGAATTTAATTTTCTGATTATTTACTAATATGTAATATTTGGAATCACTGAGGCATTATTTTTGGATCCAAAGAAAAATCTAAAACAATCAAGCAAAATCTGGCCATCACTCTTTTTCAGGGATTCATCTATTTACATAAATATCAAATAAGTTTGAAAATGTTCAATGTTTAAGAAGAATAACCTAGTAAACCAAAAAAGTAACAACATTGGGGAAAAAAAATTTTTTAAAAAAGAAAAATAATCTGCCAGGAATAGGAAGGTCCTGGAAAGAACTGATTATTATATAAAATGATTTAAAAAGAATAATTTAACACATGCATTTTCCAAATCCTTTGAAAGTGCTATTTCTACTAAACTGTTCTCTAAGTACAGTGTAACATTATTTTCTCCAGAAGATGCAGATTTTAAAACTGGGCTCTTAAAATCCTATTAAATAATATTATGCTGTAAACACTTTTGTGAAAGCTTTTTACTCTATTACCTTTTCCTGGAAATAAATTCTCAGGGTTTCCAAAACACAAGCTGTTGTCATGCAGTTAAGTGTTTATGAATGAGTGATTCCTGGGAAAGGTATGTCCTTTACTTTTCATGTCTGTGGCAGGGGCAGCAAACCAAGTAAGGAACTACAGTGCAAATGTCACCTTGGCTGTGGGCGCCAGAAGCAGTAAATACACTGGCACCAGCCTGTGCACCCTGAAGGGAGGCCTGGCAAATAGTTAAATCCATGAGTTATTTGTGTGGGCTGAAATTCAGGCTTTTTTTAAGTCTACAGGAAAAGGGGAACTACCACCTTCTAACCTAGAACACTGGATTTAATTCAAGAGTGTAAAAACACCGGGTGGTTTTTTGCTCCCGAATTAGAAACAAGGCCATGTCCCCATTAGGAAGGGCCCCTTAGACTCAGTAGGCAGTGGACTTCAAGGGCCCCACACCTCAAGTTCTCTGCCCTAGACAGCACCCGTCCTCTCTTCACCCCATTTCCTCATTACCAGGGGGCCTATAGATCTTCATTCCCTCCCAATCTCTCCTTAGAGAGAAATTGACTGCATTTCTGTCGGCATTAACTACCCACCTTGCCTGGGCAGGATGCTCTGTGAGCTGCTGGGGCAGATGAGATTGGGGGCTGGAAAGAGGCTGCTAAATAATGAATCAGAAGAAGCCGCCAGCCCTCCAACGCCTCAGTATCTGCTTGCCTGAATCCAATCAGAAAAACAACTACATGAAAGGAAAGGATGACAAAGGCAGAAGCTAATTCTTCTCAAACCTTCTGGAAATTCTGGTTCAGAAGGCGGAGGGTGTGGTCTTGGATTTAGGTGTGGAGCAGATTTAGGGCCCCTGCGAGTCCAAACTACTCCACATTTCCCCAGCACAGGACTGGAGCCAGGTTGGGGTGGGAAGCTTAGGGGGCCACGGACAGGTAAAGTGCCCGCCAGATAGCTGGCCCAATTCTGGAAAATTCCAGCCAGGCTCTCCTGCCACCCCCATCCCCCCGGGGAAACTCTTCCTCCTCTAGGGGTCACCCCTGATCATTCCAAACTCACCTGTACTGTACAGTTGGGAACCAACCTCAACCCAACAGAGAGGCCCAAAAAGCTCTGGTTGCACCTCTGCCCCTGGAGCCTGCAACCTGGTTTTTATTTTCCACGGTCATATTTCCTCATTTTAAAATCATGATTAAAAAACATATCTGAATAAGTGTATCCTAGAAAAGATATGCTTGGACTGTATCTATATCAATATCCTGGTATTGGTAAGCTGTCAAGGTGTGGGGAAGGCTGGAAGAGGGTACACAAGATTGCTTTATATCATTATTTTCAACTTCATGTAACTTTACAATCATCTCAATAAAAACACCCACAAAAAAACAAAGAATATAATGTACAAGCTTCACTGTATGAGACCAATCGAGATGACAGCCTACTTACGGGTCGTTACACAAACTACACCTGGCTTCCGTAGTCCATTTATTCAATGAATGTAGACACCATCCCGACACTGTACCACACCAAGCACTATGGAGTCTTATTCAGCTGGTGGAATCAAGAAATGGGCAGTGAGGAGACAAAAGTCATTTAGGCAGACCTGATGGAACTGACGGCATCACTGTTTAACAGATGAAAATGTTTAGATGAGCATTCAACAACTGCACTATACAGGCTGTGGTGTGGTTCCAGGAATTCATCAGCTCCCCGAGTCCCAGCTGTCAAGAAGACGTGAAGGTGGATCCCCCAGCCCAGAGCTCTTCCTAGTCACTGCCTGCTGAAAGCCAACAGCATCTCCTTGTTCCTTCTGCTCTTTGCATGACACTGAGCAAGTTTCAAAGGAGGCCATGCAGCCCACATTTCACCCCAAAGTGAGAGGTCACTTTATGGTACTGGATTTGCTGCACAATGAGGTTTGTGTTAGGGCAGAAAGTTCCTAAACACGGGTTTTAGACAAGAAAATATACTCACAAGCCATGACAACCTCTTACACATGTGAGAGGTCACTTTATGGTACTGGATTTGCTGCACAATGAGGTTTGTGTTAGGGCAGAAAGTTCCTAAACACGGGTTTTAGACAAGAAAATATACTCACAAGCCATGACAACCTTTACACATGTTGCTTGCTCTGCAGCTGTTACTTGTGCAGACCAGATTTGGCCCTCAACTATCATGGTGACCTTCCTAACACACAAAAGGGCCCATGACACATTCCCCAGGCACATGAACTTCCCAAAATGCCAAGGCTCAAAAGAAGGACAATCATGGGCATCTATCTCACTTCCTACTTATAACATTTCCCTAATTACAACAACTTGTCAACCATATATTTTTTTTCACTGTACCAGGGATCAAACTCACAACCTCGCAACTGCCAGACAGGCGCTCAAGCCACTGAGCCAAACTCCCGGCCCTGGTTTTTTGAGGCAGGGTCGCACTATGTAGCTCAGGCCGGCCTTGCGCTCACGTTGTAGCCCAAGCCAGCCTCAGGCTCACAACGCTCCTCTTACCTCAGCCTCCCGAGTGCTGGGACTAAAGGCGTGCACCACCATGCCTGGGTCTTCAACCATATTTTTTAACCAGAGGTTTTAAATGAAGAAATTAAAGTGAACTCTCAAATACCTGTCAATTCCTGGTTACTCGAGATTGATGATTCAAGATTATCTCAGTCTTTTTCTGGCCTCCTCCTACCTGCCTCCATTAGTCGTAGGCAGCAATTTAAAATAGAAAGGTAGAAAATGTGGGTCTTGAATCAGAAAGGCAAAATTACAGCTCAGCTGGATCCTCAGTAAGTAACCCTATGTCCAGCTTCCCTGAACCGCTGTCTCATTTTTCTGTAACCCCACACTGAATGGCCAATGGGTCAACTAAATGTGACAGCCTAAATAAAAACTATGGCCACTGCTCAAAAATGTTACATCTTTTAGGCTCGTTAAAGTTGTTTTGAAAATATGATCAGCTCAGTAGAATTACAAACTAACAAGCAAAGTGAATTTTTTGGGTTATCAAGAAAATATTCAACTATCTGCAAAGATCCCTGAATTCACGGGTAATTGGAGATTGCCTATAACTAAAGAGCTGTACAGAAATGCCCAGACCGGATGAGCAGCTTCTTTGGTTTTTATGTGAGCTAGTGAAGAAATGCTGCCCTGCCACATTATCTTATCCTTCAATTAGATACCCACCAGTAAACCTCCGCACTACACAGGACTGAATTTCATACAAGTTTGAGTACTTGTAGTGGGCAAGTGATAGATCCAAGCTCTTACCCAATGTTCTCATCTGATTTCCATACAACAGCTGTAAATGCAAACACAGAATCTAGGGCTGATTATTCCTTGCCTAAAATCCAAACCAGCCAGGAAATGTGTGTGCTGCTGGATCCCACGTTCCATTTATGAGAGCCGCCTTAGGAGCCTACGTGAGTGTTAAGCGGTCAAATGCAAAGAATATGAAATGCAACAAAACATATTTAGGATGAATCTGACCACTCTTTGCTGCTTTGTCTGGCATCAGCCACTAACACTAAACGTCTCAAATTATAGTACGTGTGCTGGGTAGGTACAGCTACAGGATGGAATGGTAGCCCTTCCCAGGGCTCTGCCTTCCTCAATGTGTGAGATCTCCGAGATGCCCAAGTTCAATGCTGACTGCTCCTTGCACTTGGGGATACTCTGGAAGGTGAAACAGTACTGCTGAGGGTGAGGAGAAATATCAATTTATTGAACACTCATTTGCCAAGATCTGCACTGGCTGTTCGTACCATGTCTATTTTCATTTCTTCCTTAGTCATCCAACAACCATGGGAAGAACTGCGAAGAACAGCCAGCAACTTTTACTACTGTTTGTTTGCACCACTGAGGCTTAAACCCAGGCCCTTTGCACTGAGCTACATTCCTGGCCCCCGTCTGTTTGTTTGTTTGTTTGTTTACCCAGAGTCTCACTAAGTTGCCCAGGCTGGGCTCAAACTTTCAATCCTCCTGCCTCAGTCTCCCAGAGTGCTGGGATTATAGGACTATACCACCATGTCTGGTTTTGTTACTGTTTTCAGAAATGTTTTGAGTAGGTTTTTCAGATTCCAGCTATACATTCATATCAGAACCTTCAAATTCTCTGACCCAGGTGGGGGAAAAAGCTGCTGAAAATAAATCAAACGTCTATTTGCAAGGTGTCCTCACTCTGGTAATAATGACAAATGTGAACAGTCATATGTCATGGATCAGCTCTAGTAGCCCCCCAGCCAGGCTTGGTGCTATGGTCCCACATTTCTGTGAGGCCAATAAAGAGGGCAGAGCAGAAGGGCTTGAGTGGTCAGTCACAGTCCACCTGTCCTTTTCCTCTACTGGGAAGCCAACACCATATCCTCCTAAGTTAACCCTGCGATGCTACGAGAACAGATCTGAAAAAACTCTCCAACAGCCAGTTCTCAGACAGGCTCCACCCCATCTGCACTAAAAACAGAGCTATCTAATGACAAGGTTTCCATTAGCACCTTCTTGTGCCTTTCCTAGTATGACACTGGATTTGCGGAACACCGGGGGCATTCCGCTACTATGCTAGAGTGCAGTCTTGTAGCAACTATAAGGGTTTGTATTATTTTGCATTTTTTCTAATCCTCAAAACCAATCTGGTTTCTGGGACTTTTCTTAACTAAATCACAAATTGAGGAATGCTCAGAGGTATGCTGTCTCCTTAATACCTAGAGCTAAGGTGGCCTGGTTGTCAGGAAAATTCCAGACCCACTTGTCTGCCACCCAGTCTGTGCGGTCCACCTCCATTCCCACAGCAACACTGAGTCATCACTGCAGACCTCGAGAGGCAAGAAGCACTCTGACCACTGACTCTTCCCAGAGTTTTCATCTACAGTCCTCATTATTTCTCAAATTTCACCAAAATTTAACTGAACCCAAAGAGACAGAAAAATCTCTTTACGAGATCATTTCATCACAGCAATGTTGTGAAAATAAATATATGAATTTTCAACTCAGAAATGAAGAAAGAGAAATCTACCAATAAAAGATTGGAATAAGAAAACACAAACACACATGAACTATCTTTCAAATACGTACACAGTCTCCTCTGGAAATACTTCCATGGTATTTTCAGATAATGATTGTCACAAAGATCTATGGTTGGTGAAGGTTATGTTGTTTGTCTTAGTTACTTTTTGCTCGTTGCTGAGACAAAATACCTGACGCCCAAAATTAGGGAAGGAAAGGTTTATTTCTTATAGTTTCTCAGGAGTTTCAGTCCATACTAAGCCGGCTCCAAGGCAGCATGGCGTGGCGCAGCTGCCATTCATGGCGGCCACAATCAGCAAGGCACTGGCGAGAGAGAGAGAGAGAGAGAGAGAGAGAGAGAGAGAGAGAGAGAGAGAGAGAGAAGACAGAGACAGAGACAGAGACAGAGACAGAGACAGAGACAGAGACAGAGACAGAGACAGAGAAAGCCTGAAAGCGCAAGAGGAAGACCCGCCTCATTTACACTGTATGTTGGCTCCATCCCTAGGCAGGTACAGCACTCACATTGCCAATCACTGTGCCAGACTCAGCCCCCTCAAAAGTATATTAGGACTTGGGGGTACATAGTGTATCACCCAATTCACGGTTCACCTGTACATGTGGGGTTTTCCTTTCAATTCTTTGTAGCTAATATGTCATGGGAAAGGGCAATTTAAGTTTTAAACTATTCACTGAACAGGAAAAGACAATGGATTTTTTGTAGTAATGTCTTCCCATCCAATAATCCACATTTATAGCCACAAATTATATAGATACATTATTCCTAACACATCCCCACAGTGTGAAACCCAACCCTGATAATTGAATCAACTAAATGCTAGCCTGATGATTATGGTTGTTATCTAAAATGTTTCCCCAAAAGCTCATTGTGCTGCAGACTTTATATTAGTCACCTTTCTATTGCTGAAACAAAATAGATGATATATTCAGCTTGAAGGAGGAAGAGTTTATTTTGTCTCGCATGTCAGAGAGTTCAGTCCATGGTTGGCTGCTCCATTGCTTTTAGACCAGTGGTGAAGCAGGAACATCATCCAGCTGGAAGAGCATGGTGGAGGAAAGCTACTCACCTCCCAGCAGCCAGGAAGCAGATAAAGAGCCAGAGGAAAAGGACAGGGCTGGGAACAGGATATACCCTTCAAAAGCACACCCCTAGTGACCTACTTCCTCCAACTGAACTCCACCTCCATAAAGCTCATTTAGCTATGAATTCATCAGCGGATTCACTCATTGATAAGGTCAGCATCGTCACAATCCATCACCTCTCTGAGCTCCACTTATAAACACTGCAGCATTGGGAATCAAGGCAAACACTTCATATTTAAATCATAACATGCTTGGTTGCCAAATGATGAACTTTTGAAATAGTCTAGATTATGAGGGTTCTAACTTCATTAGTTAATTAATCCACTGCTGAAATTATAATCTGAGGGCATCATGAGGGTGTGACCTGAGGTCCTGCATTTGGTCCCTGGGCCCTTCCTATCTGTGCCTCTCCTCTCCCTCTCCCCTCCTCTCCTTCCTCTCCCCCTCCTCTCTCAGTGTTCCTCCATCACTGCCATCTACCATCACGTTTCTACCATGACACAAGCATAAAAGCCATGGAGCCAATCAACCATGGACTGAAACTTCTAAAACCATAAATCTTTTTTCTATTAAGTTGTTCTGCTCAAGGATCCATGCAGAGGAGTCACAGTGCTGAAAATCTGACTAGCACATTCATAGCAGGTTGGAGTAGAGTGACCTGCATGATTTTTCTTCTTTACTTGAAACTTATCTGAAGTGATGATATGATAATGAAAAGAAATCTTGATTGCTGTAGCAAGATTAAATGTGATCATTTATACCATATTATTATCCTATATGCAATAACACAGTTATACATAGGAACATATATGTATCAGCAATCAACCACCCCTGACCTCCAGGTAGCCCCCTCTCACATCTCTCTCCAGGTTCCCAGCACATGAGTCTTCTCTTTCTCATTTATCATTAGTCTGTTATCTTTCTGTCCCTTCAAAAGTGCCAGCTTCATGAAAACTTGGACTTAAATGTTCCCACAGATAGCACCTAAAATAGCACTAGGTATGCCATCCACTGATTGAATGACTGAACGTACTGACTTAACCTCTAAGAAAAGAAACTGAGTGAATGGTCTCACCCTTTCACTATGCATTCAACTACTTTGGCTTTCCACTACCTCCTCCTGATCCAGTTTAGTGACCAAGCCTGACCTGACAGATTCACTTTTGTTGGTTGGTTGCTTGTTTGTCTTTTGCATGACTTAAGGACCCACACGGAGGAGTGACTCCTACACCTATTCTCAATCACCCCCTCCCCCCAGCCTACCACAGATAAGCATTTTTTATGACTTTCCTGTTTGTTCTTCTGGTGTTTCTTGATGCAAATACAAGTAAATTCACCCATGTATTTTCATATCCCCCTCTTTCTAAAACAAACACTATTCACCTTGCTTTATTCACTTGGCAATGTACCTGGAGATCAGTTCACATCAGTACACAGGTCTTTTCCTCTTTCGGCTGCTGCATAGCCTTCCACTGTAGACATGCACCATCATCCTTTTCAAATAGGACCTTATTGAGTGACAGACCCTTGTTAGCTTTCAACCTTCTGACACTACACCCTAAGCTTCAATGATAACCATGTACAAATACCATTTTGTTACATCTGCATGAAAGATGCCCAGGACTCTTAGTCAAAGGGTAAAACCTTCTCTAACACTGACTTACACTATCAGATTCTCTCCCATAAAGTCATTCAAAAATACTGTTAGGTGCTGCAAAAAAGGCAGTGACACTTTAAATGTATATGTGTGATAAAGGTCCCCAGAAGTTTTGCCATCTTTGTCAAGGTGGCTGCTAACCTACTTCTTTACTTTTATCAAAACAAACTCAAAGTTTAAGTCAATGCAGCACATTCCAATGGTGGGCCTAGTTCCTTTTCCCTCTTTTATTTGGATCTACCAATTCTCTTAGGCCAACAGGTTTTCTTTCTAGCAAGCTACCATAGGAAAACAGCCCTGCAGACAAACCTATTGGTGGAATTCAATTTCTGTAAGTGCATTCAGGAATTCTAAGTCAGCAGTAAATATTCTCTTCATTACAATACCCAAAATGACATGAAAACAAATGCATAAATGATTACTTTAAAACCCGATTCATTCCAACTCAGAGGCTCCCTAAAATTCATTTATGTTCTTGGCAGTTTTAGTAATTCATGACTTCTTTTTCACGGTGAGACTCTATGATTAGAAAATGATGCCTCTTTGCAGAATTAACCAAAAGGTTCTTCCCCACCGCTTGTAGAGAAAGCACAAAGAAACATCTTTTCTCATGAGAATCTCAGTTTTCAGAAGGCTGAAACTCTGGCTGAGAATATTATAGGCAGGGAACACGTAAGCACGGATTTGCTCACTACAAGTCTTCCTAGACTAAATTCATTCCTTTGTTCGATATGGTTTTGGACATTACCTTCAATGTACTTTAAAGTTATCAGGCATGTACGATGACATTCTCCATATGCTAAGTAATGGTTCACTCCAATTCCAGTGACAGTTGCATTCCAGAGACAGATTAAGGTCCAAGGAACCCGATCAATAACTCATATCTTATCCACCAAATACATGCATAGGAATATGTTTTGCTGCTTTATTCATAATAGCCCCAAGTCCATCAACTGTCAAATGGGCATCTAAGCATCCTAAAGTGGAATATACACAGTAAAGGGGGAAAATGAATGAATTTTATATACAAGAACGAGCAAAATCTCACAGTACATAAATATGATTCCATATATGTGGAAATCAAAGAAAGTAAAACTATCCTACTATGATGGGATCTGATTAGCTTTGGGGGTACCAAAAGGTATTAGGGAGCCTTCTGGGCATACAAGAAATGCTTTATATTTAGACCTAGGGGTTGTTACACAGGAAAAAAAATTTGACATTTGTGAACTGTACCATTTTATATCTCATCATCCTGAGCTGATCAAACAGTATGCTAACCAGGAACTCCATACTCTTAAAAGTAGCAGCTATTAGCTGTGATCAAAATACACACTGAATGTTTCAATTTAAAAAATTTATCATAGTAAAAGATACATTGTCACGAACCTCCCTCAAAATACTCCCTCTTACTTTGAATGTGCTTGTCTCATCATTCTTGCCACTTTCTGAAGTAGTTCTGGAAGTCTTCTTTCATGAGAGTCTTTACGAGGCCTGATCAAAATTATGGTGAACGCTGCTGCCAAGTGCCATCTAATGAAAAGGAAAGCTCATAGAAATATTATACTATATTTTCATTCCCCTTATTCTTTATTTGATGGCACCAGGCACCTTCTAGCTCTTCCCCAAAGTCAAAACAACTGTGAAAGATAAATGTTTTGAATGGATTCAGGACATCAAGGCATCCACAGTAGTATGACTAATGATATTCATGAAAATGACATCCAGAACTGCCTCAAGAAGTAGATGGGATAAGTGTGTTCAAAGTAAGAAATATTTTTAGGAAAATTAATGGCAGTGTGTCTTTTACTGCAATAATTTTTTAAATTTAAACATTCACTAAATATGTTGATCATACCTTATATAAGTATTTCTGCTATTTTTGAGTGGTATGAAGCCCTTTGCTAATTAACAGCATGATTATCAGAATTTTTGGTGAAATTAGTGTTTTGTTAATTAGCATGATGACTATTAAGACTGAAATTAAATATTGTAGGTACTCTCTGTTCCTGCATAGACAAGGTGTAAGAATCACTCAGCAAGGCTAATAGCCTTAGGTCTGACCCCTGAAGAGGCCCAGCCACTGATCTGGACAATTTCTGGCTGCCTCTTGGCTGTCAGGGAAAATAGAACCCTGCTATGGAATATAGGTTGAATAACTCATGTCCAGATGTATGCAACCAGAAGTGTTTCAGATTGTGGTGGGGTTTTTTGTGTGTGTGGTGGGGGTTGTTTTGCTTTTTAGATTTTGGAATACATGCACATACACACGAGATATTGTGGGGAAGGGATCCAAGTCTAAACACGAAATGTATTTATGTTTTCTATACACCTTATACACCTCACCTAAAGGTGTTCTATACACTAATTTTAATGCACCTGCATTTTGACTGCAACAAATCATCTGAGGTCAAGTGTAGAATTTTCCATTTGTAGTATTATGGTGCTGCTCAAAACATTTCAAACTTTTGGCTTCAGATCTTCAGATCAGGGATAATCAACTTGTATTGGCAAATCTGCCAAAAGGAAAGCTTTTGTCCACTGTGACCAGACCTGCTTAGAAAGCCCAGAGCTGGGATTCCAGGTGACAGAAATGACCATGTAGACTACATGATACCTGTTGGCTAATACATGTTGGCTGAATGTAGTACGGAACCTGCTTTCACCATAAGCTTGTATTGAGGATGTGGGCAAACAACGAAGCCTCACTCACCAAACACTTTTTGGTGACCCGGTTACCTACAAAACCAACCTGAATGTGGGTATGACCAATCTGGCTTGGCTCTCTTCTCTATGCCTGTGTAGACTGTGATAGCCAGGAACTGCTCCCTCACAGCATGGTGACAAATTTCCTAATCACCTTCTTACACAGAGAACAAAGAGCTGGGCTGGAGGTGAGAAAAACTAGATAAAAGGTGAACAGTTACACAGCAACACCCATAGAAAGGAGCCAACCGGGGAGGTATCTATCAAGCAATGCTCAGGCAGGCCCTTCACTGTGGTCTTGGATAGAGGTACAAAGGATACTTGTGGATGGCCCA
Organism: Dasyprocta punctata; assembly: GCA_004363535.1. Taxonomy (NCBI): domain Eukaryota; kingdom Metazoa; phylum Chordata; class Mammalia; order Rodentia; family Dasyproctidae; genus Dasyprocta; species Dasyprocta punctata. The sequence continues at coordinate 35,139 of RJWM01002010.1, read as the reverse complement.
AAATGAAACCAGATCAAAGATTCAAAATTCCAAAAGACCTTGACAGGCTGGTTTAGTAAGCTATGTCCAGCAAGATTAAGTGTATGATTAGGTGCACAAATCTTAACAACTTAGGACAAAGGAAGCCAGACTCAATGATAAATGCAATGCAATGCAGAGGAAGACCCACGCACAAAACTGTAGAGGTTTTGAATAACCCTAAGTTCAAATTCAATATGAGCCAAAAGTATACTATAGTCACCAAAAATGTAATATATATTATAGTTAAAGAGTTTACCTTTTTAGCTATAATACAATGTTTACATCAGCATTATTCACAATGGCCAAAAAGTAGAAACTATCAAAGTGTCAATCAACGCATGAATGGACAAACAAACAAGATGCAGTACAGACATACAAAGGCTATTATCAGCTTCATGTCTATATCTTGTAATCTGAGCAACTACTTTTGAAGATAACAATATGCAATATATTAACCCATGTTAATATCCTATTATTTTGTTTTGAAATTATGTATCATCATTTTCATTTTTTTCATTTTAAAATAAAAATACTAAAAAAAAAAAAGGAGGAGGCTCCAACCAGAAGACAACCTAGCCTGTCTTCCTGGTGAGTGTGCGTGACCAGCACGGACTCCAGGAGGAGAAAGAGATGTGCACGCAGGCTAAGTATCAAGGACTCCTGCCCCCTCCCCAACCCAAGCAACCTGCTGGTTCAGAGTACTGGCTGAGTTGACAGCAACTATGGTACATAAAGCAACCAAATGCTTGTATTGTTCACTTGATTTTGCAGGCCTGGAGCCAGCAGTCTGAGCATCTCTTGGGAAGACGATAGTATGCAATGTAGCAAATATGGGGGATTCTTCTCTGTCTTATCATTGAGGCCCAATATTGTTCTCATTGCTTTACTTTATTCTTATTAATTCTTTTTTTTTCTTTTGCTTTATTTCATACTCTGTTTTTATTGGTTTTGTTGTATTTTATTTTTGGTTTGATTTTACTATACCTGATGGAATGGTCAACTATTCTGAAACTAACAAGGTATGCTCTAGTGGCTGTTGTTTTCCTGGTGTCTTTCTTTGAAGTTCTATACCAGTTCTACTGCTGTTTTGATTGACTTTGTTCTGTTATGTTTTGTTGGATTTTAGTATTTTTTAAATAAATAAATAAATGGAAATTCTGACACATGTTGTAACATAGATGTACCCTGAAGACTTTATGCTTAATGAAATAAGCCAGTCAGAAAAAGATAAATATTATATTCTTTTATTATTTCTGAGGTCTCTGAAGTAGCCAAACTCATACAGACAGAAATGAGAACAGTGGTTGCCCTTGGGCTAATGGAAGGAATGGGAATTCATGTTTAATGGGTACAAAAACTTCTGAGTATGGTTGAACAATAATGTAACATACTTAATGCCAACAAACTGTACCCATAAAATGGTTCAAATGATAAATTTCATGTTACACATATTTGGCATTTATTTTAAAAGATTCCCAAAATACACAATGTAATCTTCTGCTCCATTAATCTGAAAAAGAGTCACTGTCCAACTCCATACTCTGCTCAAATCATGGTGTAGTTTCTGTACTTGGAAGCAAACAGCTAATACTGGCCCTTCCAGGGCCCTTTAAAAGAATCTGACCACCACACCCTGGTCTGAGCAGAGACCACGATAGTTAAATCCATCCCTCTGCTGTGCTTTTACACCTGCTGGGATGTAGTCCCAGGGGTCGATAAGGCCCAGTAAGCACAGCTACACCTTGCAATTCCAGTCATTGTTCAGCCCTGCTCTTGACAAACAACACGCCACTCCTTGTACATCCTCAACCCCAATCCCAGGCAGATAGCCACACTCCCTGGTACGAAACTCTCCCCCTGGAAAGTCCCACAGTGACACTTTTTCCTTCCACAGCCCCCCGTTTTAATGTTCATGACCCTACATGGCCTGGACAAGCGCTGGCCAGTCCAGCCTCTGTGACACATCACTCCATCTCAGATTTGTTCTGAGATAAACCTGCCCTGTTGAGCTCCAACCCCAGCTTCTTTTCCTTTTTCTCCTAACAGCCTTGGGCTCCTTCTGCTTACTGTCTCAGACCAGATCATCCACGGGACCTAATCCCAACCTCTCCCTCAATCAGGGACAACTGGTCACGTGGGGAAGTAGAGGAACAGTGTGCCTCAAATCCCCAACATCTACACTGCCTGGTCGCCAGAACCCAGGGCCAGAAGGTGCTTCAACCAGAGGAACTCCCGGACAAGAGTACACCAGAAGAGCCCCAAAACCCTCCCAGTAATGAACTCCTCAGAGCCTTAGCCCCTCACCCCTTTCCTCTCTACCAAAAACACATGCACACAAGCACACAGCCACCGGAGTCTCTGCCGCTAATGCAAACAAGTACTCACTCATGGTTTCATTCATTCAGGATTCAGAGTTTGGGAGAAATTCTGAAGATAAATTTTTTTAAAGATCCAGTCATTCGAAGAGTGCATATCATGTCAATGACAAATGTACCTGTGTTATCAGAATTATTCCTCTCACCCCTCTAAATCAAGTAATCTGTGAAGCTAAGAGAGAGTAAAGGAAGTGCCTAGAGGTGGGGACCCACACGCCACACTATGACACTGGAACCCTGGGGACACCAGCTCTCAAGAGGAAGGCAACTGTAAAGGGAGAATGATTGTCCCACACTCTTGATGTTCCAAAAGTGTGGCTGAATCTCCTGTGGCCTTCCTCTTCTCCTCACCAGGGCAGGAAGACTTAGCTGGTTGGCTGAAAGGGGCTGGTGGGTCAAAAATCTCTTCTCCCTCCCTTCTTCTGAGAGTCTGCTATGGCCCGAGACCAGAAGGCTGGTCTTCCTGCCCCTGAGGTTCAAGATTAGGATGTCCTTTTCTGCCATGCCCTGTAGTACTCCCATTTAGCCTTTATCATGAACAAAGTCAATATACTGGTCCATCTACCAGGCCTTACTTCTCCACTGATTCAGAGCTCCCATGGAAAACCATGTGTCTCAATCACTCCCTCAAGCTAATACCCAGCAGCCAGATACACTATCCCATCTCTCTCCTAACTAGCAGCCAGGGGCAAGTGGGACAAGAAGGGTCAAAAGTCAGGGCTCAGTAGGTATCTTGGTTACTTTTCTCTCATTGTTGAGACAAAATACCTGATGCCCAAGACGAAGGAAGGAAAGGTTTATTTCTTACAGTTTTTAGAGGTTTCAGTCCATACTCAGCTTGCTTCAAGCAGAGTGTCGTGGCGGAGGGGCAACTGTTCATGGTGGCTGCAAGCAACAAGAGCAAAAAGGGCAGAAGAGAGAGAGAAATCACGCCTCCATCCCTCCTTTATATAGAACGCCAGTTCCGCCCCTGGGCAGGTGTAGCACTCACACTGCCAATTCCAGCACTAGACAACAAACCAATCACAAATGCTAAATTCAGCCTCCTCTATGACTGCATGAGGCTTGGGGGGCCACCTAGACACATACCATAACAGCAGGGAACCCGCACAATGCAGAGAGTGTTCACCCGGCTGATGACCTCCAGGGTGACGGCACCTGTTAGCTGCCAGAAATTGAAGCACGACTCCTTCCTTTATTCTGGAACAATGGGAGTTTCCCTAGACAGGCAATCTGGTAGGCCCAGCATTTCATCTCCCTGAAGAAACCATCAGTCTCAAAGAACAAAAAAAACTAAACTATCTCCAAATGACCAATCAATGCCTTGTTGTGACTAAACAGCATTATAAGCATTTAAGGAGACTTCTGAGTGCCCCAAAACCAGGTGCCTCAAACTAATACTCCACATCTCCCTCTCTCCAGTCAGTCTATGACTCACCCCTCCCACAGTGTGAACCCTGGATCAGTTCCCCTGCAGGTCAGGAATGGTGCGAGATGCTGCCCACTTGCCCCTGTTGAGTCCACGAACCTAATAATGTCCAAATTTCCATTGCATCTTGTTACAGAGCCATCATTTGTACCTCTAAAGCTTAAATCCTCCTTCTTTGGCAACAAAAAAGAAAAAGAACAAAATCAGAACAGCATTTCTAAAGGTACTAAACATAAAACTTGCATCCCCCATGAACCTTTGGTTAGTTCTGCCTCCTTAGCCTTCGTGTGAAGCAGCTGTAGCCCTGTAAATACAGTAGATGGCCTGACGACCGCTGGAGAGATCAGAGTATGAACCAGGCAATAGAGGACAGAAAGACATCACTCTTAATCTTGTTAGTTGTGATTATGTTATTTTGGTTATATGGGAATATCTTCTTCCTTCCAGCTTTCCTTCCTTTCTTAAGTCAGGGGACAAAGACCCACATTATTAACAATAGAATGTCAAGATTTAATTTTCCTATATATGTGTGTCTGCTTTTTTCAGCATTATTGAGGTATGATTTACAAACAGATTAGGGTATAGGTTTAGGGTATGCAACACAATGTTCTGATACATGTACACATCAATGAAGTGATCCCCATAGTCAAGCTGACTTACTAGTTACCCTATGTGTATGTGTATGTGTGTGTGTGCGTGCACACATGTTAAAGACATCTGTGATCTATTCTCTTAGCAAATATTTGAGCATTTTTTACAAGTGGAGTGAAATACATATATAGTTGGCCTGGCCCAGGGGTGAATGTGGCCGCTTAGCACCAAGTTGGTGAACAGCGAGCAATGTTCCTCCCAGGGACACTTCCAACCAGAGCAGCTACACAAGGTGATGAACAGTCCCTCAGATGGCCACTCCAGCTCTGCCCACTCTTTGTTGGAGCCTTTGTGCTCCAAACAGCATGGGAGACTAAGCTTTGATGAGAAACAGTAAGTTGCTAGGTTTGTTTCCTTCTTTTATGATTTTAATGACCAAATATTCATTTGATGTCAGCCTGGGTGGACATTTGTCTTGAGTTTCAAAGATCAGCACACCAAGAAACCAAAATCCTTCATAACATATGAACACAGCAAAAGAGAATCAGTGTATAATCTGATAATGGTAACATCCCATGTAGTAGGCACTTTTCAAGTGTTTTACAAGAACAATCTCAGTTAATAAGCGTAACATCCAATGAGAATGCTGGCTCTGCTACACAGGTGCTGGAGCTGGAGCACAGTGGGCTGAAGAACCCTGCCAAGCCCACAGTGGGCTCAGTGAAGCTCAGTGCTCTGACCAGCTTGGCCACACTGCATTTCCAGAGAGTCACAGCCAATGTTTTCTACTGAGAGAAACTATCCAGCGATAATTCCTTCTCATCCCTGTCTTTAAAAATAGTACAGAAGAATAAAAACAAAAAGTAAAAGAAACATAAAATCTACCCCACAGGCCAAAACAGTATGTCTGATATCAAAAAAGGAAACTTTCACTTGGTTTTTCTTGTGAAAAATTTAAATCACTCAAGGGCCACTTAACTGTCTTTTACAAACAAATCTAGGCAAGAGGTCCAGATGGCTCTGTAATTTCTCCACTGGAGAACCATCTAGAAGCTTCCCAGTGGGCAGTGGAGCCCAGCCACCCACTAGCCTTGATCCACCACAGTGTGATGGAAAAGTGCCAATCATTCCCTCTAAGGGATCTCACATTTCTGAGAAAGAAAAAAAAAGAAAAAATACCACACAGGAGTCCCTTTGCTACCTTTTCTAGTACTGACAATGAATCAATCCTTGTAATTTAATGACTTCCTGAAAGTGCTACATTCTAAGCTAAAATGAGACATAGAGCCCCTCCTTCACCCCCACCCCCAATCAGATCCAAATGACAGTTCCCATAAAAGATGCAGTGTCATAGGCCAAACTGGGGAAACTGACAGTGGAATATTCCCTCATCCTGTTCCAATGCCCCTTCCCTTCATTCAGTCCAGTCATTCCCAACGGGAAGAAGTGCAGGGTAGTTTCTGTCAAGTTGGAGGAGATCGAAGAATTCTCAAAGAAAGTTAAACAAAGACATAGTATGTAGCTTTAGAAGGTAGAGGCTGAACCCCAGAGCAACATGGACAGGGTTCTAACTCCAGAGGGCTTGGGAATGATTGACAAAGATGTTGCTGGAAAGGTTCAGATCACAAGAAGAGAAAAGGTTTATACCAACGTTACCAGCCCTGCTTCAGAAATGCTGAGCTTCCTCAAATATTAATAGGCTAAATGGCAAAGGTGCTAGCTGAGGCCACAAAGTCATATTTCAAATGTACAGTAGAAATAAACACAGGCATCTACAAGTAACAAAAATACCTACAACTTACATGGAATACCTTTCTTAAACTAGTTGGGAACTTCTTGTTCCTTTCAAAATTTTATTATTGTTAAAATTAGCAGTTGACATTCATGAAACGCCAACAACATGTCTCTATCTGTTGTTATGACTGCATCGTTCATTCACCTCTGAACCAACTTTCCAAACATCGTTAACTTCATCCCAGCAAATGACGGTCGGGCACAAAGATAAGGAAGGCAATTAAGTTACACTAACAATAAAAATAAATTAGTAATATAATTCTTGGCGGTTGTCAAGGCATAGTTTATGGCTTTTACATTAGAAAGACTGGGAACTTTTTTTTCCCTTTTTATTACTGCAGACAGTGCAAAAGCAATGATTTAAATGGCTAAAGGCAAGTCAGGAGAAGAAAGGCCTTGGGAAAGTTTCCAGTCTAAAAAAGCATGCTAGCAGAACTAGATGGTGACATTTCCAATACCCAAAGGGAAGTCTGTCTACTCTGCAGCCCACCCGTGTCACCCCACCTTAGGCCTATGCTGTCGCAAGTGTCTCGCAGCCTGAAATCGTGGTGCTAACAAGGAAGCCAGCCAAGGACAAGACATAGCAGGACTGAGGCCCCTCTTTATGCCAAAGCAAAAATAAGAGGACCACAGCTAAGCCTAACTGAACCCCAGCCTTGGGGACAGTATTTACCCAAGCTCCAAGGTGGCTTCGCTTGAGAACGCTCATAAAAACCCTAGTCGGCACATTGTCCTCCCTGCAATGTCTCAGAGACACAGGGAAACTGAGGTCATGGCCAGTCCTATGCCTGACAACCGGAACACTGCACATGCTCCAGGCCTCCAGGAAGGCAATTATGTTGTATGTAACTACTAATCTCTGTGTTTGTCTTTGTCCCCTCCCATGTCACTGCAGGGGATCCCAAAATGGAAGCAACCCAAGTTACCTATCCACAGTGCTTGGATACAGTGGGCCCCATTACATCTGTTCCCTGAACACTGAATAAGTTCAATGAATAGGCAATCCCTGGGGAAACTTCTTGTTCATTAATTTCAAACATTTACTCCTAAAGACAAAATTGTATGACCGGAAGTTCAATTTCTCTGCGTGTGTCTTCCAGAGTCCTTAACAAAACAGATACTTGTGAGTCAGATCACCGTTGTCTACCTGCTGTCAGCTGATAAGGAGAGAGAATACAGCTCAAATTGAACAGAAGCACTGAAAAGGAAAGAAACATTGAGAAATAGAAAAAAGTAAGAAGTGCCAAGAAAAAAAAAAATGCAAAGAAAGTCAAACAAATCTGATGTTCACCTGAAGTCTGCTATCAGATCTTATCTGCTCATGGCTAAATTTTGGGCATTTTTAAATGTATTTACATCTACTATGTTTCTCCTTACCAGTGAAATGATGACTAGGTGTTCACTTTCTCAAGAGGCTCAGCAATGATGGAAGTTCCTCTTTTTGATCCTTTCCTTGTTAGGAAAGAAAGCGAAACAAAAGAAGAGAAAAACATTCCACACAGTCCTTCGGAAGCTGAAGGAATAGCATTAGACTTGGACACGTGAAAATTCTGCCGTGAATTTTCAAAGTCTGGGGTGAAAAAGAAAGCAGTGACCACGAGAGGAAGGGCTTTGCAAGGCCATCTGAAATAAAACGTTAGTGGAGTAAAATTTCACTTCTGTATAATGTTCAAAAGAAATTAAAGCTTTAAGAAAACAAAATTACTAGGACCATATGTGGTGGCTCAAGGCAATAATCCCCAGCATTCTGGGAGACTGAGACACCAGGCCCACAAGTTTAAGTCTGGTCTGGGCAATTTAATGGCTGAGACCCTCTCTCAAGATAGAAAATACAGAAGTGCTAATGATGCAGTTCAGTGTGAGGGCCACGTTCAGTCCCCAGGACCACCAGAAGGAAAAAAAGGAAAGGGGAAGGCAGATGGGGAAGGAAAGGAAATTACTGATAAAGGCTGTTAATAACTCTCTGAACCTATGCTTTATATTTTATTGAATGTGATCCATTCAATAGTTTTTTTAAAAAGACTTTGATTATTACTGATGCATGCTGTCTTGCCAAAGAAATTCTCTTGCATATCTTTAAAAATAAATGATAAATTTCCATTTTTTTCATACTTTTGTGCAAAATTCAGTTTATAAAATTTCAACTCATTCTACATTCTGGAGCCTTCTGTGAAACTGACCATTACCCTCTGCTTCTCAATTAGCAGGGGGGTGGAGGAAGCGGGAGCATCTATGAATATGGAGCACAACAGATGCAGAAAAGTCATGCAGACTGAGGAAGGAAAAGAAAGAGCGTGGCTTTGTCACATCAAATTACCCCCCCAAAAAATCGATAAGACTAACATATAGTAAGAACCACAGGAAACGGACCTACAATCTCCTAAGTATTACATAATTAAGGAGTGACTTTTATGAAGAGTTGTAAAGAGAGAGTTCTGGCCAAGAGCCCACGTCTACTTTTCTCTAAGTGTAAAGAGAATTCGTCAGGCTACGGGTGAATTCGGCGGAAGGGCACCTGCCTGGCATGCGTGAGGTCCTCGGTCTCATGCCCAGAACCACAAAAATATATTATAGAGAATGGGCTGTAAGAAAAGAAGACAAGTCAGGGTACTACTTTCTTTCTCATTTTGTTTGGAAAAATAAAATCTCCCCAGACTGCCTTGTATCAAAGACACAGAAGAATAAACAAGCCAGTCGTTACTCCCTTTCTGGACTCCAGGAAGGTCAAGTTCAAGTGCAAACCACGAGCAGCACAGCTCTGCAGGGAGCTCCATCACACTGATTTCATGCCGGCCACGCTAACTATGGGGAAAGAAAGAACAGTGGGCACCAAAATCCACCATGAGTATCATAATCAGGCCCCCAAATGCAGGCAAACAGTAAGAGGAAGCAGCATTTCTCATACCAACTTAACCTCCCCAGTTCACCAAATGGTGATAAAGCTTCCTGCAGACATAAAGGGATTCACATGCACAGAACAATTTTGAAAACATGTGGCTCTGGCCATGTGGCCTCCAGTCAATAAATGTACCCACAGATTGAAGCTTTCAATAAATATTAAATCATAACAAATGAACACAGGGTTCTCTTAAGAAACCCACGACCTTTTTACCCAGAAAGCACTTGTCAAGAATGACTCCAAAGATACATTGTAGACAAGAAAAATAATTCCTGCCTGTGGCATATAAAGCAGAGTCCTCAGACAGCTGCCTACCGGGACTTGGAATAGCAGCTCCTGGTCGCTGCATGGCACAGTGCCTGACATCTGTCCTACTCCAGCAGGTCTCTCATGTGTGAGGTCTGCATGACTCTGTGTTAATAACTAGGAGAAAATGACAGGAAAAAATCTTGCACCAGAAGGTCTTGGGAAAATTCCATGGAAAGCTAAAATCAAACAGAAATAATCTACCTTTCTAAAAAATTAGTCCCACCCAAAGGTGCAGTTTGCATTTATTACCCAAAGGCAAGTTGTTTTGTTTATGGTTCACTAAAATCAAGACTATTCTTGTGTGGCAGGAAGAAGATGAAGGCTTCTTCTGTGGAGAATAAGCCCATCATATCTCTACTGCAATGCCTCTGACTTCAGAGGCTCTGAGGAGAATGCTAAGTCTTGATGCTCAGCACAACTTGTTGTACAACCCCAAAAAATGCACAGTCAGAACTCCTGGGTGACGGATTAATAATACCTGGCAAGTTCCATTCAGTGACTTAACTTCCAGACCACTGGAGCAAATATAAAGATGATCACAGTAAGGCCAACAGTATGACCTCATGAAAAAGACATGGCCAGTAACCTCAGGTGAAGGAATACCTGGTACTTGAAAAACAGCATTTTCTTAGAAACTTCTTAAGAAAGAAACTGAATGACTATCCTGAAGAAGTATGCTATTTCTTCCAAATCAGAGAGGACAGTAGTCGTATGTGCAATTCCATCAGGACAGAGGAAGAATGAGGTCACCTAACCAGTGTCAAGGACAGAGATGGACAAAGAATACCCAGAAAGGTTTGGCATATGGCTTATCTTAGCCAATCCAAAGCAGATCTGTGGATCAGTGGTCAAAAACGAAAATGATGGGGAGCAGTGCTCAAGGTGAAGAGTCAATGACTTGAGCCACTCAAATGAGCATGGCACACAGTGGGGTGTGCAGAGAAAAGCCAATACATCAGGTCCAAGCCAGGAGCCACGGTGTGCACCTGTAATCCCAGCTACTCAGGAAGCCGAAGTAAAAGGACCCCAAGTTCAAGGCCAAGCCAAGCAACCCTGTCTCAAAATTTTAAAAGGCTCCATTCTCCCTGGGCTCAATCCCCAGTCACACAAAACAAAACCACAGCAGGTCTGAGCACTATCCTTTCAAACACCTGCTTGCAAGATTGTGCTTTGCCTGGCATCTGAGAACTTGACTTTGGAAAGATTCCCATCAACCTAACAGAAAAGAGTGACTCCCTGTACCTAAACTGTTTATGCAAACTATGCAGTTTGTGCAGGACACCTGCTTTCCTTCTGGGAGTCTGGAATTTTGCTGCTTGCCAGGCAGAAGGTGCCTACTAACCAGCAGCTCTCAGTAAAAATCAGGAAGTAAAAGAAGCCAATACGAAAGGGCTATCTCACGTATGATTCCAACTATATGGCATTCTGGAAAAGGCAGAACTGTAAATACCAGGAAAAGATCAGTGGTTACCAGGATTGAAGGAAGGGACAGATAAATGGGCAGAACACAGAAGAGTGTTAGGGTAGTGAAAATACCATACCATTACTACATGTGTCCAAGTCCATAGAGCATATAACACCCAGAGAGAATCCTAGTGTACCTATGGACTCTGCATGAGTTGGTGTGTCCCCGCAGGACCACTGACTAAAAACGCACCTCAGTGGTGGGAGATATAGACAGTCTGGGAGGCCAGGCATGGGTGGGCAGGGAGACATGGGAACTCTCTGCACCTTCCCCATAGTTCTGTGCACTAAAAATGTTTTAAAAGTAAAGTCCATTCAAAAAAAAAAAAAAACTGGAAGCTAAATCTCCAACAAGCTTCCCTGGTAGACAGCATTTCACACCTGTTGTCACAGCTCTTTGTTGGGGGAACTAAGTGCCTCCTGTGTGACTTCACCTATGAGCCTTTCCCCTCCCTGGTCTGCTCGTTATCCTGTCACTGTCATTATCCTCAGCTGAGGCCTCCCAGCAAACCATCAAACTTGGGACAGGTCTGGGGGACCATGACATGCGGCTTAATCTCAACTGGTGAGTGGCCACAAACCTTTGCTAAATATCCCAACCTCTGGCTCCAAGACCCTATTTCTAAATCCTAATACCAGGGTGTCACATAGATGCCACCACTGGGCTCAGGGACAGGTTCCTCCATGAATATCTGGGCTGGGTCAATTACAGCTTCTGGGCCACTGAGACTGGAAACTCCTCACGACGGGGACAAACACTGGGCCCAAAAGCTCTGCCATCACTGTCTCACCACTAGTGAGCATCAAACTCACAGAAGTCAAAAGTTGCTCTTTCTTTCAAAACACAACTTGGCAAGATTCAGCAAAATCCAGAGCAGTGCCTCTCTGGCCACCCTCCCAGATATTCTACGTTCCCTGCCCTGCACTCTCCTTAGACAAGTTCTCATGCAACAAGGGCCTGAGAAAGAGTGAGTGGCTTCCTGTCAACACAAGGAGGGAGCATTCAGCAAACCCTTAGGTCAGATTCCAGACAGATTCCAGACTCTTTGGATAATGATCCCTTGTCACTAGAGGAGGAATAAACCCCCAGGACCATGACCCACACACACCAGAGGGAGGATCAAGGGACAGGTCTAAGTCAACACAAAGGGAGGTCCTGAGCAACCAAGGGCACTCACCGTCTCTCACCCAGCCCAGAGTTGAGCTGGGCAGTGCAAGAGCACAAGCCCAGAGGCCGTTCACCAGCAAACAATCAAGGCAGGGTAGCTCGAGGGTCCAAGACTTGAGGCAATCTTAGGTTGGGGTCGCAATGACATCACCCCTACCTCATTCTTCTCTGTGAACACAGATGGGGACTCAGCAAGCTCTAAGAACGCTGGCTGTTACTGTGCTTTGAAAAGGAGTATACACAGATGTATTCACACATTTGTTTAGCAAATACATGACATGCCAAGATGTATTAGCAAAATAAGTACAATGAAGAGGGTTTTGCCATCATTCAAAGAGCTGCATTCCCTGATGCCTCTGAAAATACCCGCCAGGCACAGGCGACCTACATCCCTCATCCCTCAGAAATGCAAACAACAGAGGTCTTGATTCTGTTGGACCCCTGCAGGCACAAAGGGAAGAAGGGTTGGGGAGCAGAAGAGGAACTTCGAGATGACCACTGAGATCCATAAGAGAGTCGTCCTCAAACTGTGGCTGGCCACAGAGGTGCAACGTCCTGACTCAGCTGCTGATCAGTTGCAGAGGTGAACAGGGCCATGGGGGTACAGACACATGGCCTGTTGCACAAAGATGAGCATCTACAGGAGGCCCTTCCAAAACAATCAGAGAGGAGGATTCTCCAGGGGTACTGAGGCAGTGACAGTGGGAAGTCACGACAGATGTGAGACTCCGCAATGCAGCTAGGACCACAGAGGCAGCTGAGGGCCCCACAGCAGCAACAGGGCTTCCGGCTGAGGACTGCAATCTGCATCCTAGTCCCCTTCCCTCCCGACTCCTCTCGGGCTGGTCCCCTTTTCACAAGAAAGCTGTCACCCAGGAAGCTTGGGATCCTGCAATGCACCAGGCCCACCCTTGCTAGACTGGCTGGGTGTTCGTGTCTTCAGGGTCTTCATTTCAGATACCCGGCCTAGGCTGGCAGGGAGGAAGGAGGGGGCCTGACACTGAACACTTGAGGGCATGCATGACTTGGTGAGCAAAAGATATATATTGACACACAGGTTAGAGTGTTGTTGTTTTAGATTTTTTATTAGTACATATTTGCAGTACATAATGATTCTATTCCTCATGGGGAGTTGGTACACTTACATAATGCATTTTAATTCTTTTTTTCATCCCCTCTCTTCCCGACCCCTCCTCCCTCTATCTCTTGGTTTTCCCTTTTGCAAAAAGATCTATCTCCCTATTTTCTATTACTGCATCTATCTTTTATTTTGCTCTTTATTTATATTTTGAGTTTCTCATATAAGAGAAACCAGGCACTAAGCTTCTGTGTCTGATTTATTTCACTCCACAGTACGATCTCAAAGCGCATCCATTTTCCTACAAATGTCTCAAACTTATTCTTTGTAATGCCAGAGTAGTACTCCATTGTCTACAAATACCACATTTTCTTTATCCACTCATCTACTGATGGACAATCAGGCTGCTCCCAAGATTTAGCTATTATGACCTCTGCTGCTATAAACACGGTTGTGCATAGATCACTGTAATATGATGACTTAAAGCTCTTCTGAGAAGATACATACAAGGGGAATAGCTGGGTAAACTGTAAGTAATATTTAATAGGTTTGAGAATAACACAATGACTTTTTAACTTCTCATTTATGGCTGGAGATTTGCCAAGACAGATCTTTAATGTCTCTGGAATCTTCAAGCAATCACCTGCTAGATGCTATTATCCCTAAAGTCACCAGTTAATTCTGAGTCAGTAACAAGAGTCATGCTTAGCAGGAAGAACAGTCTAAAGCATTGATGGCAAACCTTTTAGGGCTTTCAATAACACACAGCTCTCAGTGACCTGAGTGCCATAAGTTCACCACCACTGGTCTAAAGTATGTAAGATAAGATCCCAGCCTGCATGATAGTACTCATAACACTCAGGCCTGTCCCTGCTCCTAGTCATTATGACAGCAGTCATCCACTGGCCCCCATGAGCCAGGCTCAGAGTCACGTGAAGGACCACATCCATGGCTGTCCTTGAAAGAAGAGCATTTGGCCCTACGTCCATGTAGCAACATGCACAGAGCTGGCAAGGACATTTCCTCATTCCCTCAACTGGCTCTAAGCAATGCAAATGGGTCTAACCTAGGTGCTGATGTGTAGTCTTTAAAGCAAAGCCACAGTTAGTGAGGCCCCACTGATAGCTCCCAAGCAGTATGGATGAGCAAAGCCAAGTGAAGCCACAATGTCAACATTGGCTGAGAGTTAGCCTCCAGAAAAGAGAATATGACTTCATGACATCTAAGTGTTTCAAAATTACACATCAAAACTGAAGCACTGACCACAAAACACTAGATACTGCCCCAATCTGTGATATGCAGATCACTCTTTTTGAATCTCTCTCTCTCTCTCTCTCTCTCTCTCTCTCTCTCTCTGCATACTGCAGAAGTGATTTCAGGCCTCCTACCTAGCCCAGCTTACAGAACTCGTGTACTTTCCGCCATTCTCACAGTCACTCATCCCCAAGCCACTCCCTTCTTCAGGAATTAATAAAACCCAGGTTCAGCCCTAGGTCAAGGACTCTGTTCCAGTTAGCCATTATTTTGGCTGGACCTAGGACCCCCTTGGCACCCCACAACTACAAATATGGCTTAGTATCTTTATTCTCACCATGTATTGCACTGGAAGTGGTAGATTGGAATTAACTTACTAGAATTCCAGTAACTTTTTCATGGGATTACAATGACGAGGTCCAGAAGGGCTTTCTACAGTGCCAGACTCCATACACGCTGAAAGAACACCACGAGCCCTTCAGGGTTCATCTGCAGAGATTCTGAAAGGCTGAGCTATCGGCCAAACATCCCAAGTCAGGTAGACCCACATATTCTACACCAGTGATGGCGAACCTTTCAGGGCTTTCAGTGACACAAGCAGCCTGCTTTTGACAAATGTACCACAGGTTCACCATCACTGCAGCCTACACCATCACCCTCTGGCCAGTAACAATTTGAAAAATACTACAACTTTAAGATAAATATTTTAAAGCGGAAAATATTAGGACTGCTCAAAGTAAGAAAACACTAGAAGCTTAAGGCAGGAGCACATGCCTGTAATCTCAGTATTTGGGAGGCTGAGGCAGGAGGATCATTAAGTTTGAGCCCAACCTGTGCAACTTAGTGAGATCCTATCTCAAAAACTCAAGAGGGCTAGAGATGTAGCTCAGTGTGAAGGTACAGGGCTTAATCCTCAGTACTGCAAAAAAGCAAGCAAAAGAAAGGGAGGGGAGGGAAAAGGGGAGGAAGAGGGGAGGGAAAAGGAGGGAAAGGGAGTGGGAAGTGGGGGGAGGGGCAGTGGGAAGACAGGCAGGCAAAAAAAGAGAGAGTACATTTTTATCTGTTGACATATATAAAAATACTATTACTCTAGGGCCTTTGAAAATACTAAGAAATCCCTATGAAGAATGGCCCCTGATACAGTCAGTCTTCCGTGCATGAGCTAGGATTCTCAACACAGCCATTCCTAGAGAAGGTTTCCCACACCACCACACCAAGAAGAGCTTTGAAATGCGTGTCGGTTGGCAGGTTCACTGAAACATTACTGCAAAATGCTCTCAACACATGACCTTGTTTTTCCCTCTTCCCTGTGGTTTGCTGCACAGTCACATAGAAGGCATCTGATGAAACACCACCAACATGCTATCAGTCCCCCAAAACCCAAAAGCTCATGCATTATCAGATGCTACCCGCCTCACCCTCATTTTATCCTTCTCTGTTGACCAAACAGCCAAGCCAAACAGGGGAAGAGGACTCTAAGAAAGTGTTGACTACAACTGTATTTTGTTTGAAAAAGAAAAAAAAATTAAAAATCAACCCTTCCATGTGAGGAAAAACATGACTGTGCCTGGAGCAGGAAATGAGAGCTGAAAAGAAGGTATTAAGGTGGCGCACACCTTTAATCCCAGCACTCAGGAGGCTGAGGTAGGAGGAGCATTGTGAGTTCGAGGCCAACTTGGGCTACATGGTACGACCCTGCCTCAAAAAACTAGGGCTGGAGGTTTGGCTCAGTGGCTTAAGCACCTGTCTGGCAGGTGTGAGGGTGTGAGTTCAATCCCTGATGCTGCAAAAAAAAAAAAAAGAAAGAAAGAAAAAAACAAAGAAAAAAAAAGAAAGTATTAAGGGCTAGTAATGAAGTCTCGTGGTCTGAAGAAGGACACTTAGCAGTGATGTCATTAACTGACAAATCCCCAGGAAAACGGTAGCCGTAAAAGCAGCGGAGGTGGGGAAGGCTTGCAGACAGGGAGCTCCGTGGGGCTCTGCTCTCCAGAAGAAGAACAGCATAAACAGTAACTCGGAGGCCTGCTGAGATAAACTGGACCCAGCACCTGGCATGTGGTTTATGGATTTTTCGCTGGTGACATTCATGTCCCACTTGTCCCCATGCCTAGGGCATATCTGGTCACAATCTTTGGTTCTCTCTGTGACTTCTGAGCCAGCACAGGCACTGATAAATCCGCGTGGACCAGCATTCTCGCCGACTCCATGCACCTCGTCCAAGACTCTCCCAAAGGGCTTCCCCCTGTGCATCACAGCTCCCACCACCCACACTGTCCCATCTGGGGAGCAGCCAGGGAAGCTGGCTTCAAGAGGTACCAAGGATGGGCTGGACCCAATGGGGGCAGGGAACCATGGTGAGTAACCATGATAGTGCATAATGGGGAGTCTTCAGGGAATGCACAAGGCAAGTGTTGCCACCTTGAAAGCCTTCATTCATTCATTCAATCATTCAAACATTCATTCACCCATTCCCACTTTGGGAGGAAAGCCAAAGGCTCCAGTTTCAAACCAAGCACCAGCTACATCTGCCAGAGACACACAAACACAGACAGCAAACGAGCCTCTGCTTCACCCCCCAACACACATACACTGCCTTCAAGCCCTAAGAGAGCTGATGAAAGCACTTCTCAGTCTCCTGAAATCTCCACTACCACAGGCAAGTTCCAACCCATGTCTGTGAGCCACATAGTTCCCCACCTCCCAAACACTGTCACCAAAGGCAAATAAGAGAAATACTGACCACATTCTCCAAAGAACCTATGGAAACCAGAAATCACCATTCCTCAGTTTCACCTAGAGCCTTCGCTAACGGATAATACAGGATGCACCACCAGCCCTGCTTGGTTGCCTTTCCCCAGGATGTGATCTGACTCTAGACCCCAATGGCTGACAGAAAGGCATAGCTGGAGGCACAGTGACATCAGAGGAAAACAGGTAGGAGCTGCCAGAGATTGCCAAGAATAGCCTCAAATCCACCGCGGAAGCGAGAAGGTTGTAAATCTTAAAATGTAATATTGAAAAGTTGGCCAACAGCCATCACTTCTAGCTTTCCCAGGGAGTCCCTTGAGGGGAGGAGCAGTGAAGAAAAAAGCCAGACTTGGTCACTCGGGCCAGAGGACAGGCCTTATTAAAGCAGACAATGCATGGATGTCCCCAGTTCGCTGGCCCTGGCGGAGGAGGGCGCACACCCATCCGGCCCACTGGCCCTCTCAGCGGTCAGGCAGGAGCTCTAAAGGCTCAGCCTTGATTTCACTGAGTATGGAGGCATCTTTTAAGCTAATTGCTCCTGGCAGGAAGTGAGGGAGCCACTTTCTGACCTGTTTACCTGATTCTCTTGGAAGAATCTAAGAATCAGTCCCTCTTCCAGCTCCCACCCAGTCTCTCTCTCCATCACCTCTCATCTCACACTTGGAGTGACTATGGCCCCCAACTCAGCCAGGCCCCATGGCCCTGGTTCCCTCCAGCAACGATGCCTCTCACACCCCGGCAGCCAGACACCAAGCGCTGCTCTGGCTCTACCTCTGCCCCCAGGAACAGGGCAGCCATGGGCAACCCCGGTTTACAGGGCACACACAGGGCGAGACACGTGTCTGATTAACAAGCCACAGAATCGCCTCAAACATTTGGTTTATTGCTTTAATTTTTTCTTCTTTGCTCTACTGCAATAATAAGACAATAAAAACAATGTGGAGGAAGCATAAATTTTTAAAAACAAGAAAACGAAGCTAATGTAATTTATTGTAAAATGTTTTTAAGCATTAATCCCATGACTGCATCAAAGCTCCCATCTGAAAAGCCCCAGAGAGTTGCAACAGACACGAGTCCCTCGGCAGGAGTCCAGCTCCAGCTGTGCCCACAAAGGGGCAGGAGACGTCTGCAGACTGGGGAGCCCTCACCTCCATTTCTTCATTTGTAAAATCAACACCGTACTTATCCATTCTTAGGCCACTGCCCACAAGGAGGACAAGAGAAAAATCGTGTAAACCTGGGTACGGTGGCTCACGCCCAGAATCCCAGCCCTCTGGAAGGCAGAACCAGGAGGATCACAAGGATGAGCCCAGCTTGGGCAACTCAGCAATTCAGTGAGACCCAGTCTCAAAATAAAAACTAAAAGAGGGCTGGGGATGCAGCTCAGTGCAAAGCTTCTGGGTTCAATCCCCAGTACCAACAACAACAAAAAATCATGCAATTCAAATAACTTGGGGTGAAGGCTGACCTGATTTAGTGAAAGCTCTGGATATTCTGAAGGACCCTGAGCCCCTTCAAGTTCCTCAGCAGTAAGATCACACACCTGCAGGATGCCATAGCACAGAGGACTCATTCCACACATGCTCTCCTCCTGTCTGGAGAGCAGCAAGGGCACCAAGAGGCCTCGTGGCAGAGGGCTACTGTCTGCCCCCAGGAGCTCACAGAGTATGGTGCTTGACTGGGCAGTGGCTCTTCTCATGGGAAGTGCCAAGGTCAACACCAGCTTGGGGACATTCAAATGCTCATGAATCTCTAATGAGCAGGATCTGAACAAAGTAGGGATTTTCTCTGGTGTCACTGGCTACTTCTCCCATCCAAGAGAGAAAAGTGAGCCAGAAAGGACTTGTGTGTATTTTCGTCATTGTGTATGGCAATGAGAATTCAGCAAAGGAAATCAGAAGACTGGAAAAAAGAGGAGAAAGCAAGCAGGATAGAATGTGGAAGATCAATTTCCTTCCAGGAATAATGAGCGACCCACGCCACTGGAGTAATAAAGCACTCTTCATATAGATATTACATATTACATATTAAAAACACATTCCCACTGACTTGAACCACAGTGGTTCAGCTTATACCGCTGGTGGTACAAACAGAACTAATCACTTTTATCAGTCTTTTTACTAATAAAATTAGTTTAAAAAAATCTATAAATGGCCTGAATCTTGTTGGTGGAACTTGAATGATTACTGCCCAAATATAAATATTTAACACTGTTCATACCAATTAAAAATGATGACAATCAACAAATTTACTTAATTCATTAAATTAGAAGAAATTCCTTTATATTTCTGAAGGTTTTATCAATAATTAATTCTCTAAAGTTTAACATGGATATCTTACGAGAGTACACCATTGCTTATGTGTACAATATGCACTTAGAATTGCTATACCACAGAGTAGCTATATTACAATTTTTTATACCATTTTAATGTTTTCCTTAAGGAACTATACCATGATGACATGTGGCCTGCTAAATCAATGCCTTTCTTTGCATAATTATAATTAAAGACCCCCCGAGAAGCAGTGCAAGCCACCCAATGGGACAACCATGCACGTACCAACTGTGGTCCAAGCCCACGGGAACAATCAAATTCAAATCAGAGCAGGGAGGCAGGCGAATTACAGACATGCACTGTTGGAGTTGTTGAAGCCGAATACACGTGCAAGGCTGTGGCATGGCCCAGGCATGGCTGAACTGGGTGAGGAGACACCTCGATGGGCAGGATGGGCCACAGCTGAGGACACCTGGAGACTTTCTTAATTCGTATTATCTGTTGCTTGAAGGGGTCCTTAAACCCCTCCCAGGTTCCTGCTCAGGTTTCCTACGTTTCTCACTTCAACTCCTTCCTTGTTTTGAATAAATATGGGCCGCCCAGAGGCAGTCTCAGCCCAGCTACCAGAGTGAATTTTGGTCCTCCTGGAGCCCTAAAGATCATACCACTTGTCTCAGTTATTTGGGCCTTCGCTGCACACTCATTTGGGAGATTGGGGATCTAGGCATAGACCCCAATAGCACAGACCCCACAAAGCACATTACAGCCCCATTGTGAACGTGTTAATGAAGACCATGGTGGTTACTGTCTGCCCTCCTAGATCCATCTTCCACCTTCCTCCCTGTCCCAGGAGGCCAAACTTGAGCAATGGTATCACCAAGGCCCCTTGGTCCTCTGGCTTCAGGTCCAGCCAGTGGGAGACACTGTTGGTAGAGTATAGGCAAGAGGAGGAAGATGCAGTATCCTTCCCTATTCTCTCCTTGCTTTGGTCCAGGCTTCCAGCAATAGTTCCCCCTGGGCAACTCCAGTTCCATCCTGCCACAGCCCCAGGGCTCACTAGGCTCCTCCTCAAGCCCCCTTTGCCCAGAGACAGCAGCAGGCTAGGGGTGCATGAACACCCACAGGTGGTTCCCTAATCAGTCCCTCCTTCAAAGTCTCTTCACTTGACCCATCTAGAATGAGTTTCCTTTCCTGCCAGGGCTCCCTTTGCAACACCAGGGATTCTCAATTGTCCTGCAAAACCCTCTGCAGGAAAAACAGAGCAGCCTCAGCAAGCCAGTCCTGTATGAGGGAGGGAACATGTCTTCTTGGTGCCAAGGTTGACTCCATGTCAGGCCTAACTATTCCATAGTGTAAAGATGTCTCATTAAAGATAAATCGATGCAAAGTGCTCAGAATAACAGCTTATCCCGAGCAGTGTTCTAAGGAGGAAATGGTAAAATAATACCAGGATCAGCTAAAGTTAGCTGATGTTAAAGAGGTGACATATACCTGGCGTGCGCTGTTTGCCAATACCTTCACAGTGAGCCTGAATTATTTAATAGTGGGATAAGAATTTTCTACTCTGTATTTTCAGTTCTTCCACCAGTGCATTTAAAAAGGTTCCTGGTGCAAGACTTTAAAGTCTCAGTCTCTGTCTCTCTCTCTCTCTCTCTCTCATTGTATATGAATTAGGACAACTGGTACATTATGTCTGCTTACTTGGGAGGAATCCTACTTTCATCTTACTCATTTATTGGCTAATCCAGCAAATATTTATCAAGCATTTATGATGTAGCAAGCACTAACCTAACCTCAGAGGGCAGTGACTGGCATGTGTTCTTTGTGATTAGAATCAGGTTGAGTAGCTGGATAAATCATCACTTACAGCACAAGCCAATAAATGGAACGCACAGGTAAGGGGAGCACAGTGGGAGGCAGCCCCCGAGCTGGTGCTCCAGGGAGACTGGATTGAATGAAATCAAGGATGCATAGAAGTCAGTGAGGGAAGAGATGGAGGCAGAGGCTGGAAGGATGGACCCACATATGTGAGGAGTGAAAGAGACGCAAAAGAGCCCTTGTGGTTCACTGGGGCTGACACAGAATGTGACACAGTGTGGAGGCAGAGAGGCTGGGGTGTGGTGACACATCATGAAAGGCCTTGCAAGCAGGGAGACCACACCCACAGTGAGCATTCCTTATCAGAAATGCTTGGGACCAGAAATGTTTCCGGTTTGGGGCTTCTTTCAGATTTTACAATATTTACATATACATAATGAGGTATCTGGAGGATGGTATCCAAATCTAGACATAAAACTAATTTATGGTCACACACACCTTACACTCATAGCCTGAAAGTGATTTTTGATGACTGATCTGTCACATGAGGTCAAATGTGGAATTCTCCCTATTGGGGCCATGTTGGTACTCAGAAATCTTGGATTTTGCTCCATCTCCGACTAGGGATGCTCAAACTGTAGGTTATTATGGAAACAAGGACATGTTTAAGACTGAATTATCTGCATCATGAAAACAGACACAAACAAAGACTGCCCCAGACCAGCCCAACATACGGTCACTCAACTGAGTGACAGGAGAGGTAGCTGGAACACTACAGGAAATGGGATTTCTCTGATGGGTTCTAACAAGCCTAGGAGTACATGATCAAATGTGCGCTTAGAAAATCACTTTGGGCTCAGTGTAGAGAACAAATCAGAAAGGGATTGAAATAGATGGAAGCAAGACCAGTGCAGATGTTACTGGGAAATGCAGGGAAGCACTGATGTAGGCTCACTATGACAGGGTACTATGCAGGGGTGACCATGGCTATAGAAGCACAACTCATAATAGCTAAATCTTGAAAGTGGCCTATCAACTCATCAACAGATGAATGGATAAAGAACGGTGGTGTTATACACAATGGAATACTACTCTGCCATAAAGAAGGATAAACTTCAGTCATCTGTAGGTAAATAGATGCTTCTTGAGACCATAATGTCAAATGAAACAAATCAGACACACAAGCTTGAATACATCATGGTCACTCTTATATGAGAAACCCAAAATATAAATAAAGAACAAAATAAAAGATACGTGATAGGAGGTAGGGAGATAGATCATTCAAAAGGGAAAGGGACCAAAAACTGGAAGGAGGAAGAAGAGCGAGGAAGGGAAGGGGATGGAAAAACAGCTAAGATGTGTACATACATGTACCAACTCACCATGAGAAATGTAATCCTTACATACTGCAAACATGTACTAATAAAAAAAGATGCAGCATTTAAACCAATCTGGCTTGAATGATTAGAATAAAAGGACAAAAGACTGGTAGAAGAAGGAGCCCAAGTTTTAACTGGATGTTGGACTTGGATAACCAGAGGGCCATGTCAGAGCCAATCCATGATGGAGGACTTGGGCAGGCTGTGTTTGGGCAGGAGAGGAGACAGTGACTGAAGGCTCCCTTTGGGACAACACCAGGCTTACACACCCAGAAAGGCACTGGGAGCCACTGGGCAGGAGGAGCTACTAGTCAGGAAGGAGATATGGGCTGGAAATGGGGCATGGGAATTGTCCCGTATGCATGATAACTGAAGTGCCCCTTGGACTGGGTGGTGGCGGTGACCCTACAGACAGAAGTTCTCATGGAGGCATGGGTGCCCAGGCAGTGAATGGGGAAGCAGGGGGTTAAGAAGCAAAGAGAGCAAGCTATTTGGCCTTGAAGGATGCAACCCACCACTAGGGGTGAGTATGACTGCAGGAGAGGGGACAGGAGATGCAGAGTTGTGTGGTACAGAGAACAGGCATGTGTATGAACACAGTAAGGAGGACAGGGGATGCCTGAGCCTGCCGTGGAGATGACAGGGCACGCACAGGCCTCCGGTATGGAGAAGAGGACACGCGAGCAGCCTAGGCAGCACTGGTTAGGGCACTCAGGACACTGCAAGGGATGGTACTGAACACACCTGAATGGAGGCAAACCGAATCAGCGGCGCACCCACAAAAAGCTCCTCTAATTTCAAAGTCCGCCATTCGGGGACTTTTCCTGGACTTTAGCACCACAGAAACCAAACTCAACATAACCAAATTAGATAAGCTAAAGCATTCATGGCCCTCTGAACAACCCCAAAGGGATATGTACTTATTATCAATCTGACATTCCAGCTATCGTATCCAGCTGGCTTCCATCTGACAGACAAAGGAAGACTGAAACTCCATCACCGACACCTCCAGACAAACAGAGGTCTGGGTGCCCGAATACTCTGGATCCTCAGCCGTAACTCCCAGGCTGCACAGAGGCAACAGAACGTACTTGTCTACGGTGACAATTTAAAGGATTATTCCTTATGATGCAGTTAGCGGTCACTCACATTATATTACTTGCACGGGTAGTACAAGACGAATCCCTCAAGTCCTAAGAGTACAGAGAAGCAGAAAGGACATCCTTCTTCCCTCTGCTATTATTCTGTGCCATAAAAACCTCCCATGCTTTGCAGATGGAAACACAAGCTTCATGTACATACACAACCCCTCCCATAACAAATATCATGCCCATTTTCATAAACAAATCCCATTACATTACTCGCGTACTTCCTAACAAGCGCTCACACGGGCATATTACTTGCATAAGGCAGAATAGCATTTTCTGTTTATCTGTAAGGTCTGTGTGGGGAGACATGGGAAGCTCTAAGAGTGTCTCCATCTTTGTGGGTTGTTCCAGCAGCATGCTGGGGCTTGCAATCCAGCAGCTATTCACATCCAGGGACCTGCGTCCCCTCGTCATACCCATCATTATGTGGTAATGCTTATGAATGCAGGGCAACTTCAATCAGAGCCACTGAGCTATTTTTTCGCTCCTTGTGTAATTATCTCATTACTAACACACGCCGAAAATCAAGAATAACCAGAGAAACACAGGCTCCATGCTCTGTCCCTCCTGTGATACACACCTAAAATCCATCATCATCCATAGACTTACAGACATGCCCCCAGCATATGCTGGCAGCGGACCATGACAGAATTGTTGACCTGGTGGCACACACCTGTATTCCCAGCACTCTGGGAGGGTGAGGAAAGAACATGACAAGTTCAAGCCCAGCTTGGGCAACTTACCAATTTAACAAGACCCTATCTCAAAATAAAAAGCAAAATTAATAGAATGCAGATGTAGTTCAGTGAAAAGACCCTGGGTTCAATGCCCAGTACTGCAGAAAGACAGAAAAAGAGAAAGAGAGAGAATGAATTTTTACAAAGTATAAAGACCATGAAGCAATGAAAATGTGTTCCTAAATGCCTGGCCTTGACGGAAGAGGATAAAATCACAAGGGTATGATTGGAAATGACGAGAGAGAGTCCAGAGGCCTGTGGTGTAGCTCAGTGGTACAGTGTATGCTTAGCAAGCATGAGGCCCTGGATTCAATCCCCAGCTCTCACACGAAAAACCAGTGCAGGAAAAATGGCCTGGAATTAACAAGGGGACAGTGTCATGGGGCAGCAATCAAACTGAAGCAGGAGGCCATAGTGTGGTTGTACTGGTTGTACTTGGTTCTACGGCTTATGAGATGCCTGGGTTCTATTCTCCATGAGCTAATGATGAAACGCACCCCACACTTGCTCAGCCCACAAATGCTCTGACCCTCAGCATTAGTCCTAGAAGCCAGAAGCTTTATGAATAGGATTTTCCTCCCAGTGCAAAGCACAGGCTGATTCATGCTTGAGAGAAAGTTCTTCCTATCTAGAGTGTAAAAGCAGGCAAGAGACCAGGCCCAGCGACCTGAAGCATACCTGCCTGTCTCAGACATCCTTACAAATGCTGGGGGTGGGCTTCACCTCCCCTGGAAACCTCAAAGTCATCCAGTCCCTCCTGTCTCCTAAGGTGTAAGACTAGTGGATGACACGTTCTGCAGGACTAAGAGGGCCACTCCAACAAAGCAGTGTGTCCATCTCACTCAGATAAAGCTGAAAAGCAAGCTCATGGGCCCTGCTACACGGACAGTGAGGAGCCCCATCTGCTCCTTCCTGTCTCTCCTGAGTCATCTGTCACCGCAACAATGCGAGGCCACAGGAACAATGACAGCCCTGAGTGTGCCAAACCAGTTGAACCTTTGCAGGAGAAAAGTGGAGTCATCCTCAGGCAGACTGGTGGTCTAGTATCTGCCACAATCGTACCGATGTAATGCACTTGGTTTTCTGTTGAAACCTCTACCTTCACAGGTGACACAACAGCCCTTTGCCAGACAAAGGCTGCTGGGCATAACCAGGAACTCCAAGTGGGCTGGGAGGGTGTATTTTCTAGGCAGCTCCAACAAAAGAAAACACTTGATTACGACTTCTACCCACAAATCCCACACAACTAAAAGGCTTAATTAAATTAGTAAATCTTGGTCACCTTGAGATTTTACTAATCCAGAGAATTCACTTCCAACAATGCCTTGGAGTTAGGAAAACAAGTATTATAACTCATAAAATACTACACTATGTTTGTTCCTTTGAAGTGGCCATCTAGGAAGGATATGAAAAGGACTATTAGGCCATGCTTCCAATACCTCTGTTAGTAAAATGCTCTGCTTTTTAAAAAGATACACAGTTGTAATTTTTCACTAAGGCTGGAAAAAAAAATGATCCCTCCAATTTTTCACTGCTTACTATACATTTTAAAACTGACTTTAGCTACTACAGTCCCCATGAAAGCAGCACTCACTTACCCAGGGTCAAGTTCCAGGTAAAACTGCTATTATAGTGGCCACTGCTTATGCACTAAAGAAAACCTTATAAGAAAAACCAATATATACAGTGGGATTCCAAAGAAGCTGAAAAATCAACTTTTTCCAATCTCAGTATTTTCTGCGACTAGGAAATAATAGGAATTCTATTTTTGCTTTTTGGTGTGTATGTGTTTTCTCTTTTGATCTAGGACTGAATCACTTTCTGGCTTCATTCGGAATCCACAGAGGCCCAGTGGGGAGGCCGCTGTTTGTGTAATGCTTTACGCACTAGGAAAACCTTGGATCTGACTCACTGCGAATGTGTGCCCTGCATGTTGTCCATAAAGGCTGTGGAAAAGTCAGGAAACAGGATTTGGCCTTGGTTATCTAGTGGATTTTCCCGTTTTCACAGTAAGTTGGAAAATGTTGCTCCTGACACTGGAAAATGTTACGGCCTGAAGTCAATAGGTGTTGGGATAACCCGATTCTATTCTTGGACCTTCCAATAAAGTGACCCTAGGCTACCAACCTCACCTTACTGGGTTTAGTGCTTTCAATTTTGTCTTCTACTTATTCAAAATACAAAATCAAAACAAGGCAGGAGGTGAAGCTGGGTATTCACAGCATCACATTTTTTTGAATGTTAAAAAAAATACATGGTAAAATCATTAGAAGTTAGAAAATTTCCTGTCCTGAGAGTTTAGCAAGGCAGGGCAATTGCTATTTATTTGACATGAAGTTTCTCTCAGGTACCTTTCTAAACTTTAGATCACAAAGAGACTAAGAACTTCACGTAACTAGGAAAGTCAGGCAACGAGCAGCAGACGGCTACTCTGTGTGAGCAATCCTGCAGCCACACCTGCCCCTCAGGTAGCCTGCCACCCTGACAGCTGTGGGTCACTCCTCCACAGGCACAGACCCTCACTGCTGTCTCCACCACACAGGGCTCTGAGATTCCAGCACAAACGAAATAGCTAAGACCTTTCCTCAACTCAACAATCAAGTATTTTCCAGTACTATTTTGAATCATTTTAATAATTGTAAAAGTCTTCACTTTGTATTATCATGTTAGAAAACTAAAACTGCAGTGTTGATTATTGGCAAGGGTATGACAAGATGAACACATTCACATATTACAGTACTAGGGGGAGTGCAAATTCACAATAAATACCTTCGTGAAAGCCGGTTACAGCATCTTAAAAGCGCTTAAAACGTATTATATCTCTTACCTTTATCCTTTTCTCAAAAGCCATCACAAGGAAGTTACCAGCATTACGAAGAGAGATCTATGCATAAGGATGTTCACTACACGTTATTTCTCATAGTAAAAGAATAACAAATGGCAATAAACCAAATGTTGCACAACAGGAAAATGGGTAAATAAGTAAAACACAACTGAACAATGAAATAATATGCTGCTGTTAACACGTTAATGGCAGGGATGTAATCTGTGTCTCCCCTGGGGGTATATGCGTGAAGTTGGTGGGAATATGTTTAAAAGAACATGTGCAAACAACCATACGATTCGCCCTAATTAGGAAAATGTTGAAAGAAAAAAATCAGGTGTAAAAATGTTTAGTCTATGATACCATCTTAGTCCAGGGCCATTTAGCCAAAAAGAACAATAACCATTTACAATGAGTCAGCTAATAGCACAAGTCCTTCTCTAGTAATAAATGGCTCTGTCACCATTTCCATCTGTCAATAACCAACCCTCCTCTTGTCCTTATTACCACACTGCAGTCACACGCTTCCCTTCCCCGGCCTGCTGGACGGAGGGCTCCCTGTGGGCAAGGCCAAGTTTAAGCAGTCCACACCCTGGGACACTCACTCACTCTGGCTCACTCACCTCATGCTGGGTTGGGAGGTCTGGAAAGACCAACAGGCAGGGCCAGGCCACGCCTGCAGTCCGTGCCGCCTCCACGTCAGAGTGTGGCCTCTACCTGGGGGACCTCTGTGTTCCTCACTTGTCAGGACGGCCCTCATTTTTTAAGGACCCAAGAAGGACAGAAAACACAGGGAGGCTTGGAACCCACTGTGGCTAACCCAGGCTAACAGCACCGGGCCAGACCTTCCTGCCCCCACTCTCTCAGCCTGTGGAGCCCCGAGAAGTCCCCTGGCAGAAGGCCACCCTAAACAACTCAAGGCCACCTCCTGCTCCACAACAGATCCTACCTGTTTTCTTTCTCTGGAGCTGTTTTCTCTGGTACTGTAGCACCCCTAAAATTCCTGGCTGTCTTCAAAGACCTGACACTGAAATTCTCCTCCAGTAACCCCTACAGTCCACATTCGGGTGGTACTACTCCTCTCTCTCTGTCTCTGTCTCTCTGTCTCTCTCTCTCTCTCCCTGTCTCCCTCATTCTCTCTCCCTTTCTTCTCCCGATCTCTCCATCTCCCTCTCCCCTTCCAAACACACACAGAATAAAAGAAAACTGAGAAGGTCACACAGTCCAACCCATGTGTTGAAACAATAGTAATGATAATAATAACAGCCCAGAATTTTGAAACCTTACTCCTTGCCAGGCACTGTGCTAAGGTCTGTCCACAGCCTGCTCTAGGAGGCAAGGACTGTTCCTGTCCCATTTGACAGATGAGGAAAGGGTCTCTAGGGCTGTCCACAGTCAGACAACAAAGACTCAAATGCAAGCCACGCGACTCCAGAGTCCGAAGACACTGGTACAAAGACCACAGGCCTCTAGTACCAGAAGGCGTTTAGGGAGTCCACCAACAAACCACTCAGATGAACATAAGGCAACTTCATTTCAGAAGCACACCAAGGACACCTGCAGTGACAGAGAAGGCCTGGGGCAGGTCCCCTGAACCTGTAAGGAAGGCAGTACAGTGAAGGAAAAAAGCCTTCAAGGGCAGCAGTTGAAAAGGCAAAACAGGACTTCACTCACTCTGGGAAAAAACAACTTGGTGTGGCAAACATTTAATTCTCTCCTCTGCCAAAAACCAGTCAGAACCTTCCCTCCAATGCCCAGTGAGGTCCTTGCCTTACCCCAACTCCACTCTGCAGGTGAAGCCTTCTCCTGTACCGCAGCCCCCAACACACACAGCCTGTGGGATTAGTCCACATCTGCTCGCAGTGTACTAGATTTATAGCACCATGGCCCATTCAGACAGTTCGTAAATGAACACACCACGGGCAGAGTGCAAACAGCGCTGGGAGTCCTGAGTTATCCTACCCACTTCATCTGTGGGCTACACTCTTTTTTCTTCTCTGAGTTTTATGTGCAACCAGCAATCAAGAAAGGAAAAACAAGCAAAATCTTACGCACTGACAGAACGCTGATTTGTCTATTCTATTAATACAAAATCTCAGCAAACTCAAAATGCTATTACATGAATAATTCCACAAAAGTTAAATCCAAACTAAATGTTTCCACCTGAATTGACATTTCCAGAAACTTTTCCCTTAATAGAGTTAACACTGATTTTTTTAAAGGGACTAGCCTATTTCCTAAGGGAAGATGATGTGGAACCTAAGAAACTACAAAGATAATATCCAAAAGATGAATGGTAAATATTATCTTTTATTGTCCTATATTATATTGAACAAGTCTTAGCATGAGAATAGCTACAATCTCATATTTGTAAACATTTTGCCCTTTGGTCAAATGTCTATCTTTTTAAAGAAGACAAAATAACCATGATTTTACTCTGCTTCAAACAGGGAGTGATTTCTTAGCAATAACTGTAGGATAATAATGTAAAATGTATAGAATTAAGACTCTGAAAAATAGTTAAGGCCATACAACACATGGAAGAAACCATTTTTAGAAGATACAGACACCACCCTATATTCCAAGATAAAAGACATGGCTAAGTGATACACTATAGAACTTTGGTTTTAGGAAAAAAAAAAAAACAATCACACACATTTCGAGTAATATTAATAGACTAGAAAAGCACCAATCTTCAAGAAGTTAGTCTACTTGGAAAGGTGTTTGTGTTGGTCAGCTTTTTGTTCCATAACAAATGTGCAAGGTAATTAATTTATAAAGACAAGAAAAGGTTATTAGAGCCAGTTTTGGAGGTTTCCACACATGGCTGGCTGACCCTGTTGCTTTGGGCCTGTGGTGAGGCAAGTGCATTATGGCAGAGACCATGTAACAGAGCAAGTGGTTCCCTTCAACACCAGGAAGCAAAAGAGAAAAGGAGTAAGGGGCCAGGGTCCCATCATCCTCTTCAGGGAAAACCCTGAGTGATCAGAACCCCTTTTAGGCCCCACCCCTTAAAGTTTCCAGCACGTCCCACTACAGTCAAGCTGGAAATTAAGCCTTAAACACACGGCCTCTGAGGCAAGTCTTTGAGTCCATTCAAGACGCCAGTGATAGCAGTGGCATTCACTGTAGTAATGGGACACATGAAAATAAACACTGGAATAGCAGCAGAATCAAGCTAAGAAACAAGGCAGATTTATAAAGAAAAATCAAAAGAGATTTCTTTTTCCACAGAAGTTCCAAATGAATGTTAAATGGCACAGAGGAGAAACTGACTCTCCTTAATTTATTTCTTTAATTTGAATTGACTTTGACCATCAGGCAAGATCTAAACAAGCTTAAATAAAATAATGTCTACACAGGCAAAGCCAAATGGGGAATTAGGATGCTCAGTCATCCAACTCACCAAGGCAAAAGGCTGAGACACTAAGAGGATTTTTCAAGGAAACCTTCCACATGCAAATGAATCAGGAATAGCTGCTACATTTTGTTCAACACTTTGCCTGAAATATTCCAAAACAATAGTGCAAGCTCATCAGAACACTTCCAACACTTCCCTACAAGTGGACATTAGTATTATATTTATTCAAAGAGCGAGGCTTGAGAAAATTGTAGAAAGCTTGAAAAATGCAAAATGTTTGCACAAAACATCTGTCTCCTGCGGAATGAGACAATGAGGCACAGGAGGTAACACATCAGAGCAAAAACTCAAGCCGGGATCGTCGTAGCCAAGCACTCTCCCCAGCTATTGCTGAAACCACAGAGGAACAAAGATCATTGCAGAGATAAAACATGTCTCAACCGATACACCCGCTGCACACGGGCTTCTCTCCTCTTTGTACTGAGCTGACTGCAAGACACAAGGTGTCTGCAAAACAGAAAGTTTACCACAACTGCCATTAAAAAACAAACTGGCTAAGACTAAGCCAAACAAATAGACAATGGTCCCTCTCTTGCACCAACTCCGTTACCGCCTATGTCTTGCTTAAAGGTAGAACATTTTTAAAGAACTGAACTACACATTTATTAGACTATGATTCTTAGACGTTTAGATTTCAGAAAGCCATGCAACTTTCCCAAATACCTGATTAAAACTGCCAACTCTTAATTTTTTAAGTCAGTACACCCAAAAAGGCACAGCATCACTCTCACTGCATGAAAGAAAGGCTATTTTATCATCAGTTATCATCAGAATATAGACAAGACATAATGTCAAAGAAAAATGGATAATCTCTGTTTAATACAGTTGGATTTCTGAAAACCACAGCACATTATTTTTCTCATTTTACTGAATGACCAATGAAAATTTTGTCATGAACCAGCACCAAGAAAAGTTCTTAAAAGAGCAGGCCTCACCCCGGCAGCATCGCCTAGGATCTTGTTAGAAATGCAGATTCTCAAGCCCCAGGTGACTTTAGGGCTGACGATTTGCAATTTATGTTTTAACAAGCCCTACAGGTGACTCCATTGAAGGATAAGCTTGACAACCACTAAAAAAAGGTCTACAGATCTCAGAATTCAGAAGTCCAGAAAATCTGATTCAAGGCTGGTAGGCTCAGGATCCTTCTCTCCAGGCTCTATGAATATATGGTTAACATCTTTTTCAAGCAAAAGGGTGCAAAATTTGGCCTGAAATAAATGGAATATAACAATGGGACAGAATAGTTGAAGTCAGAACTATCCTAAATCTAGTAATTCAAGACATACAAACACCAGCAAATGACCTGTAGCTTTTCCTTCAAACACACATTTCTGTGTCCATCTATATTAGGGTTCCTCATCACTATCATCATTATTACTATCGCCACCATCATCCTAGAGCACTCAGACCCCTCAGGAAAGGGACAGAAGCCTGACTTTCATAGCATGCTCCATCTGCCCCAACCCATACTCTGAATGGACAAGGACAAATTCTCTGCCCCACAGTGAGTCTGGTGTGAAAGGGCAGTTGGAAGACATTCATGAACTCTTTCCAGGGACAGAAAGAACCCAAGAGGGGCAAACACAGATGAGCAAGTGATTCATCATAAGAGAGGGAGGAGTAGGTGGCTGGAAAATTCAGTGCCTAACACCCCCACCTGACCACAACTTGTTTTTACTAGAGTCACCCTAGGCATCTGCTAAAACTTACAACTGGTTTCATTTTTAATTGACATTGGTTCCATTTTTATTTCTCTACTGACTAGAAAAAGGAACTGCAAACAGGTTAGAGGTAGCTGGAGGAAGCAGTTAGCTGCTGACTTCCCCTCTGCTCACCCTGTCCAGATATACCAAGGCCACCAGTTTATATACAGGTGGGGTCCTGGAACCAGCAGAGGACAGGTGGGGTCCTGTGATAAAAGAAAAGCCCCACCAGCTGTACAGATGGAAATGAACACACCTGTGTTGTTCAAGCCCTGATCTTAACTCTTCTCTATCTCTCTGACCAACTGTCACTTGAGAGAATGGCCCATTCTAGCAGACTCAAACTTCAAGCAAGACTGATCAAACTGCATGCATGGGCAGATGTTCTGCTTTAACTCCTGACTGTGTAACTGATAATAATATGAGCACAAAAGCCCATGTGCAAGGCCCTAGATTTAATCCAGAGTACTATAAAGAAAAAAGGTGATTAAAAATAAAGACATAGGCCATTTGCAGACTGTGGGGAAGGAGAACAAGAAGCCAACAAGAAGCCAAGCCCTCCCTGCAAGTCAGCACCATGTGCAGGCCACTGACGGGAGAACCAGAGGCCAGCCCCTTCCAGCACATGAGCTGGGAGACAAAAAGAGCCAACATCTCCCCAACCCCACCCCACCCCATAAGTGACCAGCTGATCTGGAGAAACACAGGCTGTGATGATAGCTATTGAGATAAAATACAACTTAATGCTTGTAGTGTTTAGTGTTTCACTGACTTTGTGGGCCTAAAGCCAGTAGTAGATCATCTATTCAGAGGATGATAATACCCAGTATAGCATCTATGGGGGATCTCCTTCTGAAGGTCAAAGCCATTGTTAATTCCCTATTATCTTATTTTAAAGTCCTGTATCATTTTCATTGTTTTGTTTGGTTGAGTTTTGTTCTCTTTGTTTGATTTTATTACATCCAATAGCATGGGCAGCTTTGTGTGTGTGTGTGTGTGTGTGTGGCACCAGGGATCAAACTCACAGCCTTGTGCCTGCCAGACAGGTGCTTAAGCCACGGAGCCAAACTCCCAGCCCTAGTTTTTTGAAGCAGGGTCACACTATGTAACTCAGGCCAGCCTTGTGCTCACGTTGTATCCCAAACCAGCCTTGAACTCACAACACTCCTCCTACTTCAGACTCCTGAGTGCTGGGATTAAAGGCGTGCACCACCATGCCCAGCTATGGGCAGCTATTTCAAATATAACATGGTATATTATGGCAGCCATTTTGAATTTACTATTATCTTGTTTTGAAGTCCTTTTTTGCATTCATTGTTTTGTTTATTAGTTCTGTTTTGTTTGATTTTTGCTATGTCTGAAGTTATGGGCAGCTATTTTGAAGACAAGAGGCATTATGGTAACCACTGTTAATTTCCTATCATCTTGTTTTGAAGTCCTGCATCACTTACAATGTTTTGTTTTGAATGACTTTATTCTGTTTTATTTTGCTTGATTTTATTCTCTTTTAAAAGAAAAATTACAAAAAATAAATAAAGACACGGAAGACTAGTGAAGGTCATTTGGTTCCAAGGCAAATCATTTGAAATCAGACTGGCCCCAAAACTTCATGAGCCAACATTTGGAGAGGTGATACAAGAGGAACCCGTGAAATGGGCTCACAGTTTAAAATATGAGTGCAACACAAAGTTTTTTGAGTATGTATTTCAGTATGAGATGGAATCTATGCAGATAAGATGGTGTAGGCTCACCAGGCACATTCTAGGATGGCATATTCTAGAAACACACAAGGGACAACAGAATCATTACACTCTGCCATCTGTGGCTATTATTTCGAATACATGAAGACCAAGAACACTGAAAGTCTGCAAACACTGTCCAATCACAATCAGTTAAAATAAAAGGCACAGTGGAGAATATCTCTTAAGAGAAACTGGTGGCTCAACGAAGCTCAGGCAGTACCCAAAGTCTAGAATTGCTTTGGGTTTGGTCTCATTATTGAAGGCATGTCATTTTAGATATGAGAGAATGTACAACTTGTCAAACCCAATACATATTTGCCCCACCACCTTGTAATGAATGGGTCCCTCTTTTGATTTGTGAAGCAAACAATAAAAAAATTTATCAATTCACTCTCCCCAAGGACCATCCCTCCAGGAAAGTTCTTATATTTCCTGCACATTGCTTCGGGCCTATCAGACACATTTATTACATGGGACATGTTGAGTCTGTCTGAGCAGACTCTGAGAATACAGCAAGATAATAGCATCAGGAGGACTGGCTTTCCTATTAAACACCTTGAGAGTAGGGAATAAACTGCTTTAAGTCTCTGTAATTTCACCACAACCCCCCGTATTATCTGCTCCAGTCTCATTCACCAACAACAACACTTATAAGACACATAGAAATATACCACTCAAGTTCTTTGTGTAATCTACATTTCAGTCCTGTGTCCAAGGAGTAGCTGGCAAAAATATTTTCCCATTCTGTAGGTTGTCTTTTCACTCTGTTGGTTGTTTCCTTTGCTGGGTAGAGCTCTGCAATTTGGTGTGATGCCATTTGTTCATTCTCAACATTATGTCTTGTGCCACTGAAGTTCTGTTCAAAAAGTCCCTGCCTATGTCTACATCTTCAAGAATTGTGCCTATTTTATCTTCCAGCAGATTGTATTTCTATTTTAACATTTAGATCTTTGACCTATTTTTA